>JAFVLL020012049.1:12867-184461 GCA_021397915.2 Tor tambroides | reverse complement strand
TACACGAGTTTCACAATTTGAGTTGAATTACTGAAATAAATGAACTTTTCCACGACATTCTAATTTATTGAGATGCACCTGTAGATAGATAGATATTAAAATTACATAGTTATATGTGATAGATAGATAGATAGATAGATAGACAGATAGATATTAAAATTACATAGTTATATGCGATAGATACATAGATAGATAGATAGATAGATGTTCAGATCACTTGATTGTAATGTTACATAGAAAATGTGCTGAAAGAGAAGTTGAAGCAGAGCTAAGTCAAGTTGGTACAAAGCATGAGGACATACCTGCATAAAACAGCTCATCTTTGACCCTTTCCCCTGAGCTATTACTTCACTCACTTCAATTTCCTGCTGTTTTTCCAGAGCTAAGAAGGTGTGTGTTTGTGGACAGCATGTCTCTGCCTGCCTGCTCTGCCGCTTGTTTGGAATTAGATACGTATTACTTTACACCTCCTTTAATGTACTGTAATTAACACTCTATGGTTTCAAATTACTGGGAAAAATACATGGAGAACCAGCTTTTATTCTCTTCCATGATTTCACACCCTCAATTAATTTCCTCTTCCACTTTTTTGTGTTTAATAGGAAATGACGGGCTAACACCAGTTTTTTAGGTTTTGCTGTTGACTCAACTGCTGCAAATACAGTGGAAATAGAAAGTGTAGCAGCTGCTGGCTTTCCTGACACTGCATCTGTAAGTCATATCTTACAATAACCACAATTGTTGTGAGTGATTGTTCAGACAACAATGTCAGGACTAATAGTTTAACATGCACAGTATGGAGTCCCTCTAACCCTAGTCTCAGCTGACTAGCCATTCGGACAGTGCTCAAGATTTAAAAAAAAAAAAAAAAAGTAGTTTTATCACTAGTTCTTACCTCAGTGCCTCTTTCTGGAATAAAGCTTTTGATATTAACAGTGTGTCCAGGGGCAGGGAACGCCGATTCCCTCAGGCTCTGCATAAATGGGTAAATCATTGCCATTGAGATTTTTCTGCGCTGCTCCACCTCATCAAAGATCTAAAACATCAAGCAGACAGATTGAACAAACAGGAAAACTTCAAGGAAAAAAAGATCAAATCACAAAGGGATACCGCTTTTAATGAAAATAACAGGTGAAAAACTGAAATATACAGTACAGTTCAAAAGGCTGGATTTCTTTTGATTAATTACTTTTAAAAATTGACCAAAAGATAGTTATAATGTTACAAAAGATTTCTATTTCACATAAATATTAAGCAACACAACTGTTTTCAATACTGGAAAATAATAATAAGAAATGTGTCTTGAGCACAAAATCAGTATATTAAGATTATTTCTGAAGCACCATGTCACACTGAAGACTGGAGTAATGACTGTTGAAAATTCAGTTTGCATTACAGGAATAAATGACATTTAAAATGTATGTAAATAGAAAACAGTTATTTTAAATTGTAATAATATTTCCCAGTATTCTCCATATTTCCCTGTAATTTTGATCAAATAAATGCAGCCTTAAAGGAACACTCCACTTTTTTTGAAAATAGGCTCATTTTCCAACTCCCCAAGAGTTAAGCAGTTGAGTTTTACAGTTTTTGGTTCCATTCAGCCGATCTCCGGGTCTGGCGGTAGCACTTTTAGCGTAGCTTAGCATAGATCATTGAATCTGATTAAACTGTTAGCATCTCGCTCAAAAATGACCAAAGAGTCTCGATATTTTTCCTATTTAAAACTTGACTCCATTTAAAACATTATGTATTTAAAACACATAACACCATATATTATTGAAGCATAAGCGTCAACAACTTTGCAAACACCCTAATTTTGAATATGTCCATTTCTTTGAGGTCACATTAGCTTTAGTCATATCATATTAATCACATCACATTAGTCCTGTGTCAAGTGTCCTGAACAAACAAACTAATTTCCAGTCATGAGAGAGCATTCACCTAAAAAAAAAAAGTACCTGAACAAAGTTCAGCTCAGACAAACAAAATGTACTCCAATAACTGTAGTGTTAAGCTCAGACAGCAAACGGACAGCTCAACAAAGAGATCAATCATTAGACAACCCATTTCAGACTACTAAATGACTTTATATTAGCAAAGACAATAAACTCTGAATAAATACAAGGTCCGAAAAACAAAAGGCAATTCTCTCAAATGCAAATCATAAAAGCTCAAAGGCAGTTACAGATGACTGTGCAGTAAATTATGATGTTTACCTTGGAAAAGAGTCCAAAACAGGCTAAATTACTGATGATACAGTAGGCCTCAGGCAGACGAGCCCCCTTCCCATCAGGCTAATTAAGAAAAGAGCAACGACAAGAAACACTATAAATCACTTTAACATGTGAGTGAGAGTTCTTTGGAAAGAGATGACCTTATCTTATCTTTTCATGCATTACAAACAACTCAGTTTTCTGAAGAAAAGGTAAGTGGTGCTTTCCCTGTTGCTAGAGTGTTGTTGTTAGTGGGTTGATTTATAAGTATAATACACAGGAATAGGGATTTATTCGAATGAGTAATAAATACATGTAACAGGAAGTATCACTAATGAGCCCAGTCATCATTTACCAGTAGCCTCCTACAGTATCCATTCTTCCTCGTTCCATCAACATCTGTAAGCACGAAAGAGAATGTTTCACTGTGAAATAGAGAAAAAGAGAGACGATGAAAAAATACCGTTTCTGCCTCCACAGGGCATGCTGGGAGAAACGATGCGCGAGGTTATAGTACCTGGGATATTCTGTTAAGGGCGCCCAGTTTACACCCTCTGGAAAGCAAAAGAGTGTAAGTGCCTTTAACGTCTTCTCTTCCTCCTCCTTCTGAAATCGCACCATTCCATCCTTCTGTACTCAATAGAAAGAGAAAAAGACAAATAGAGAATAAGACTACATTAATACGCATCAGGGACAGAAAATGCAGCCTACACACTCTCTCTCTCTCTCTCTCGCTCTATATATATATATATATATATATATATATATATATATTTGTGTGTGTAATAATTAATAAATGAAGGATTTCTGCAATGCAATTATAAGTGATATAATGCATGATGCAATTAACCAAATAAAAAAAATGGTATTTTTCTGATATAAACGTCCAATAATCCAATTTAACTTATGGCAACGTCTACTTATATTGTTTTGGGTATAACATTATACATTTTTACTGTAACTCGCTACCTTATTTCAACTTCCTAAGAACTAGGTCTATATTAAATAATAAAATAAAAAAGAATCTATTAAATAATATATACATTTTATAAATAATATTTACATAATATATACATGACTTAACCTATCAATTTAATTTGTTAAAATTGAGTTTAACATGTTAAAATAGATACACTTGTCTGTTTTAAAAACAAAAAAATGTATAAACAATAAATCCTTTTGCAAGATTTATATTATAAAAGTTCTGATGAAGTTCTTCCAAACACCCAAATTTTACTCCAAACTTCAAGAAACAACTGAAAATGTGACCGCACTTTCTAATGAAGCCATAATAATGTGAATTAAGCATTTACTAATTCAATAAATGTAATGCAAGCATTAAAAATGAATGTAAATAATGCTACAATGCTACTGAAGTACTGAATTCTTTCTGAAGGCTACATGTGGCTGCACGCAGAGCACAGGGTTTGTATGTCACCTTAGGGAACTGATAGATGATTTGTGGCTCATATATCCCATCTTTGGTCTTTTTAGGGCGAACCACCACCAGATACTCGAAGAAAAACTGCCCGCTAGCGTATCGCTGCTCCTTTGGCTTTTCTTCAACGGAAGAGAGCTCTGTGCTAGCAGGTAGATCTGGTTCCTTACCAGTTCCTACAAAAACACACACACACGTTAGCTTCCATGATGTTTACCTCTTTTTAAAAACAAATCAACACAAATGCTCTGGAACCAAACTCACACTGTTTTCAGTCCAGTGAAGAGGATATACTACCAAACCAACTGTTTATAAATGTTTGATTTCTGAACAATCTAAAAATGTTGCTCTTCAGAAAGAGCACTTGAAATGCTGATCAAACAGGGAATGCTGAACCACGAACAAGTACAAACAAATTAAAGATGAGAAAGATGGAGCTCTTCTGTGAATTTCCTTAACATTTCCTTTTGAGCCTGCTTTTTGGCAGCCTCCCCCAACACAGAGCAAACAAAGCCGACAGGAATACCATAGGAGTCCACTAAGTCTTGTTCTAGCTTGACTTGCCTCACCATGGAAACCTTCAATGTGCCTTTCTATAAAGGACAGAACAATAACTGCAGCTTGTAACTGAAAAGACAAGACGTGCACTAAAGGACTGATGCAAATTATGTGCTTTGACTGACTTGTGACTTCATAAATGAATTTTCAATGAACAACATATTACAAATCTTTCTAAATATCTTGAATTGGAATATTTGAGCACAGAACTGCAGTTTGAAAGACTTATTCGTTTAGGCATTTTGCCCGACTTGCGCTACGAGACGAGAATGAGTCATGCTGAAATGTTTTGACAAGGTTAACTACATTTATATGCAATATAAAGTCAGTGACCATAGCTGAAGATAACGTTTTACATGGTCAAGTTTAGTTGTGCATTCATTAAAGATGTTTTTCTGTCACTTAAAACATAAAAACAGATCTGAAGAGATTCTTTAAGTAGCTAGAAATGTGTTTTATAAAGCAATACTTAAATGACGTTTCTCACTGTCTTTGCTGATTTTTCCCCGGAAGGACGAAAATAAGGTACTGAACCTCTTCATGGCTCCCATGTCTGATTGATCTTCCCCTGGAAGAAAGACACCTGAGCAATAAAATGCACAAAACAGAACAATTAATCAACATGCAACCACAGAGAATTGCTCAAGAAAGCTCAGAAGCGTTACCAGAAATGACTTGATCGCAAACTCATGTTTAGTTATTCACTTCCTTAGCCAAAGAGGTTAGTTTTGACAGCTGAAATGTAAATTGTGAATTCAACGAATGTAATTTATTCTTGCCCACATGACTATATTTTCAGGAGTTCCTCACCAGAAACCACAAAGAGACTCTTGCTTAACCTGCTTTGTTTGTCATTTAAATACCACATAACTGTAAAGAATCAATATCCCCAATACAATATTGTGACAGCAACTATTCAACAACAAGTTCAACAGCATAATAAATCTAACTAACAAAACTGTTAACATAAAGCCTTAAACATACATGCAGACAGACAGATAGATAGATAGATAGATAGATAGACTGTAAGTAATTGCACATTAAAAAAATATATATGGAAAAAGTGGCATTGTTATAATCTTCTATTATATCAGCTCCATTAAATAAGAATATTAATATATGAACAATTTAGACAGAATCACTAAAGCACAGTTTGGTTGAACTTACTCCGGTGTTTACGTGAGTTTGCCTTCTTTCCTCTTCTTTTGACATTAGAGGGAGTAATTCCGTTCATGTTCGAATCTCTTTGCGTAAAGTTTGTCAATTAAAGTGATATTTAAGTCGTGATCTCGCAGCAATCTTTCCCATTGACGCGCAAGATCTCTGTTCTGCCGCGAATGAGCTTGAGCAACCAACATGTGTGCGCGCGCGGCTGATGTCTGATTCGCGAATCAATGCTTCTTTATAAACCGGCAGTTCATTCGAACCGAGTCGCAAACCGTTCGTGAATCATTTGACTCTTAGGGAGAGTCAAACAGCATAAATATAGCGAAAATATAGAGATAAATACATTGTATAAACAATCCCGTTTCACTGCAAAAAAGAAAACAGTACGAGGCGTCTGGGTAAAATCAATAAAACCATATGATTTATTGAAATAAACTGAACCGAATCGGTGAAAAGAAGTGAAAGGCAGAAGACACTGCAAACGATGGTGAACCGTCAAACGTCTTCAGTCAGTGGGAGTTTCTTCTTTTCTCGGCTCATTATTACAGCTAGCCCAGAATTTATCTGAACCGCAGGTACTTTTGGATGACATTGGTGTGACATATAAATGACATCCGTGTTTGTTTGTCTTTTGATGACTTCATGACCAGGTGACTCTTGTAAAAGAGATTTTAATCTCAATGAGCTTGCCAAAACTAATAACGCAACTGCTGGCTTCATCCTTAGGTTGCTTCACTTTGGTAGAAATCCACAAGAACATTCTCAGAGTTACGGACTCATTTTATACACTATATATTGACTACAAGAGCTTTATTTCTGAATACACTGGTTCACAGACTTACCAATGCAAACATATTGAAAACAGTATTTATTGCAGATGTCAAATTATGAAAAAATGCAGTGGTGGAAAACTGCAGTTTCACTTCAGCAGGCTCAAAAGAAGTCTTACCTTTGTTGGTCTCGATTTCTGTATCTGAGAGAGTTCTTCTCTTATCTGTATCATCTTCTTCTCCTTGAGATCTTCCTGTAAGCCAAGACAGAGACAACTGAACTTTGTGCTAGGACCTAGAAGTGTTAATTTGTCTGAGTGCTTGCAGTTTATTTACAAAGCAGAGCAAATTTGGATGGCTAGGTGTGTAAACTGAGTGACTCACTTTCACGTCGATCACTTCTAAAAGAAGAAAACAATCTTCTTCTGAAATAATTTTCCCCTTCATCCAGTGACGGTCTAGCTATAATAGTCAAAAATACAATTGAAATGATTGGGAATCTATCCAGAATGCGAATATGTTGAGATTTGAAACAGCTTTTAGTCCTTTAATCATACGTATATTAATAAAAAAATAAGAATATTGTATTTTTTTTTACAATTAATTTAAAGTCGTAAACTACTTACTCTTTGGACGCATAGAGGAGAACGCCCAGGTTTTCCTGGGTGATGTCATTGTGTCACCTACAAAAAAACATGTACACTTAATCATCAAGTTTCACAAGTTTCTTCCACATATTTTATTATTTCAGTCACAATCAGAAAGAAATTCATTGCAATGTAACAAAAGAGAACCTTGTCTTATGTCAAATCCGTTGCGCATTAAATGTGAGAAACTTCCAAGGTTTTTTCCCAAGGACCAAGGTTATAGTCCTTTGGGTCCATAAGTAAATATTAACTTGCAGACTCTTTGTCATTAATGGAAAACGTCTTGACACTCCCACGTGTGTTCAGAGATCACAGATAGGAGTAACCTCATACCTGCTCCATTGTTCCCAATGCAAATAAACAGCAAGTCTATTTTTATGCATTTACTCATGCACTACTAAGACATTTCATATTTTATTTTTATGAAAAGCTTAACTAAATAATTTTGTGCTTCAAAACCATACTTTATGAACAGTCTCTTTGCACCAGTTATAGAGAAGCAAGCTTTTGCTTATACATACTGCGATACTTGCACTTTTCAAAGATACTTCCTGTGATAGCCACACTCTACCACAGGAAGTATCAGAATTGTGGTAGTTTTGTTGTAGAGAGGTCAAACAGTAGCGTCACATGAGGTTTGCGCTTATATCTGAGCCAGAAGTCCTGTTCACATGGCCACCTTTAACATATACAGTGCCATGAAGCAACATGCACTTGTTAAAACAATCTGCATAAAATAGCAGTTTTATGTAGACTCTGTGTTTGTGTGTGAATTATAATCTAGTAATGTAATAATTTTAATGGAAATAAGAATGAAAAAATACATCAGTAAAAACGTGTTCAATGGTTAATTGTAAGTGAAAATTTTACAATTAAACAGACGTTTAAGTTTACTGAAATGCTGTAAAAATAATATTTTAATGTAATTATTGGAATTAACTATTAAGTAAAGTTTTGATAACTATTCTAAAGTTTGTATTTTTTTTTTTTTAAGAAATCAATACTTTTATTCAGCAAGGACGTATTAAACTGATCAAAAGTGACAGTAAAAATATTTATAAGTCACAAAAGATTTCATTAAACTTTGTTCATCCAAAATACTGGAAATGAAAATGTATCATGCTTTCCACAAAAATATTAAGCAGCAGTACTTTTTAACATTGATAATAATAAAAAAGATATATTTCTTGAAAATATTAATATGAAAAATATTAATATTAAAATAGAAAACATTTTTGTTTTAAAAATTTCAGAATATTTTTATTTTATTTTATTAATTAAATAAATGCATCTTGAGCATAAGAAACCTACAAACACATTAAAGAAACTTTTGAATGGATTATAGTAATTTACTGTAAAATATTGTTCATATTTTTTTTTAAAAAGTATAAAAATAAGCATTTACAAAAATACCTGAAACATTGTCACTGTATTATTATTATTTATTTATAGTTTAATAATAATTTTTAATAATATATATTTTTTAGTTGTGTTATCTATTAGTATATAGTTCAATTTGCTTTATATCAAGAATGCATGGTAAAACTCATGTTTATTCCCAGTCCTTCAAACAAAAATCTCTATCCTCTCCCATACGTTTATTGCCATGTTTTCGTGAAAGACGTGGTCGTTAGTATACTCTGAGTCTTTTTATAGCTGACTGTATTCCCCACAGGATGACCTCAGGTCAGCAGTAGGTCTTCCTGTTGCCCCAGTGACTCTGTCTCAGCAGTTATGTGGGAATATTTTGAGGATGCACTAAATGACTTTTGCATGTAGCAAATATTGTAGATTTGGGCTTTAAAGAGCTCATTTATGTTATTTCAGATCCAGATAGTGGCTCCTGTTCAGAGCCTTAATTTCGGTGTAGATCAGAAATTGTATAGAGTTTTCCACCATATAATAGAACTTGGTTGAATCTTTAATGGAAAAATAACAATATTCGACAAATAAAGGTGTTCGAGAATCCTGTTTTTTCCTGGTGTCCTTTATGGCTCAGAACTGAATAGACAGACAGAGGCTGTGCCGGGCCGGCTGCTGGGAAAAGGAGAATATCCTCCTCCTTGACTCCTCCTTCACACATCAATCAATCATTAACTCTTCCATTCATTCACCCACTCATTCTCTCCCTCTCTCATTATTCAAAATTAAAGGCTATTCATCATGTGGTGGGACAGTAGCTGGCATCTTTTTGATGCTGTTTTAAACAGCTCCTCAACATTGTTCTCAAACTACTTGTACTCCTTTTTGTCCAGTTGTTTTTCTCTTATCAAAATACAAATCAGATTGCATTGCATCAGTGACGGAAAATTTGATGACAAGATCTGACCAGTCTTGTGAAAGGTAACGTTGACTCAAGAATACCTCAGAGTGCAATTCTCTTTTAAAGAAGGCTTAGAAAACAGATGTTCCTGCATGTCTCATACAACAAAAACACACTCTGACCCTAAAAAAGACATTTAGCCTACTGGAATAACATGTTCATTTAGAAGCACCTTAACCAGGTGGCAATGTTTTTTTTAGGATTAGTTTGAACTTTTAGCAGTTAAAGGGATTGTTCACCCAAAAATACATAGGCTATTTTTTTTAAGTAAACAGAGCACAAGTCATTTGGTTTGATTTATTTATTTATTTATTTATGTGTGATATTTTAGATGGTTGTTGTATTTTCATTCACAATCATTTTTTTATTTTATGGCTGTCTGGGGGTTCTGCTAAAGTTGTTTAATAGAAGAAATCAATTTGTTCACTCGTAAAAGCACTGAATGGAATATAGTTTCTCGGGGGAACGGTTCGCGGGAGAATGGAAAAATATAATTTTTCTCCCAGATCACCAAAAACAAACAAAAAAACTGTTTGTCCGTGTATAAATGCTTAATTGAATATTTGAAGAATTAAATCCACGTCACGCGTTACCTCAGGCTCTTTTAGAGCATGCGCACAACGAAATTAAGTTACGAGCGCAATATCTAGGTCTCTTTACAAAAGTCAGCAGACAAGCATCAACACGTGCGCGGTACACACCCTCACCTTAAAAAGGGTCATTATTTAATGACAGTTTCTCCTTTCTCTACAGGAGGGCTTTTGTTCAACACGGCACGGACTAAAGAAGGTCAGATGTGTCGTGTTTCATGCACTTGTGTGTAAAGATCCTGCTTGTAACAGGACATAATTCTTGCATTTCACCCCAGTGTCATTTTGACAGGAGTCAAAAAAAGGCTAGGCCAGTACATAACTTTACAATAAGCTCTCTTACCTTACAGGTCTAGAAAGAGGACCGAAATGAGTTATTTTTTTAGACTACTTCCCTAAACACTAAAGAAACACAGGACCAGCTTGCCCCGACCTCTAGAGGGCAATATAGCACAATATAGCATATGACTCAATCTACTTTATGTTCTTATTTTCCATTATTTTGAGTATTGTCAGGTAACAAGCTCTTATATATGAAGGAACTAGTAGGGCTATTGATGGAAAATGTGAACTAAATAAAGGAATTTTATTTTAAATTTATTTATTTTTATCATATGTATTTTTTTTTTAAATCATGCGTTGCATCAGGTATTTTGGCTACTTTGACTTTACCAGGTCTTCCTGAAACTCAGGAAACTCGAGTCTTTCAACAGACAGTTTCTCCATAAATGCAGCAACTTGTAAAATAGGCAAATATTTAATTTTGCATGTAAAATTTGTGCAAATGTGTGCGTGTGTGTGTGCGCGCGCCTATGTATAAAAATGCACATATGTTGTTTCAGGTAAGTGTGAACACAATTCCTGCTTCTTAATTTGTTGGCGTTTTGCTGTGTACCTGTTCTTATAAACACTGCATAATGTTTCCAGTTTATCAGTTATAAACACAACTTGTTAATTTACAGTAACTTTCAAGCGGTGTACCGACAGCTAGCAGGTGTTTCTAGAATGAAAGCTAGTATTATAGACATGAAAGGTCATCACACTCGTGGTTTGTAGTATAGAAACACATGTTCAAGGTGACTTACCACAGTGCAAACTTTCTCTCGTGTCTCCGATTTGTAGCTTAAGAAGGTTGGAAGTCTTCGGCTTGATTAAATATTTACCACATCACTTCAGCGTGCTAGCAGTCCACAGCAGTCGTTTTATGCCGGTTTACCTGCTGAACCAGTTTTGTCTATTTACTTTCTCCTCACCTACCTGGAACTAGTCAAGCTCTCACTACCATGTGATTCTTTTCACTGTCTTTGTCCTTTCCAAGTCACTGTACAGTCTTGTGTGTGTGTTTGCTTTGGTGTACGAGTCTTGAATCACTGTGCCGCTTCTGCTTTCATTTAGAGGAAGTGTTCATAAAACAGAAGAACCGAAGCGAACTGTCAAAGAGCAGTGAGGGGATTTCCTTATTTCAAACTCTGGTGCTTTTCAGGCCTTTCCCTTACAGGTGTATCTGCGGAAATAATCGAAGCTGTTTGCTCACTGAGATGACCAAAAAATATTACCATCACTGAAAGGTGATTTAAACAATTTGTGGTTTTATTTGCAATTTTAAATTAAGCACATCTTTGTGAGCACACAAACTGGTTAAGAACAGCAAGTGCAGTTTTGTTTTGTAACATCTGCTGAATCATTCATTACCACATGTAGCTTAAGCATTTCCGTTAACACCCATGTAATGATTTTTTTTTTTTTTTTTTTGTTCAAGAATATTTCAAAGTGAAGGTTTTCACTTTCATTGTAGATTCTCCCCCAGGGTTTTTACTTAAGATGCTGTAATTATTCTAATCTTGGCAGACATGCTCCCATTATTGCAATAAATACTGTGGATGCCTGAGAACAGCTATTGGTGAACTAATTTTAGTAATACTTTGTCATGTTGCCTTGACATTAAGCAATTGCAGTTGCATATTTTAGGGGGGGGGGGGGGATGTCTATATTTTTTATTGAGTGAACTGGTGTGAGATTTAAAAAAAATCTACTTATTTTTTGCAACTTTTGATATGGCATTTTAATGGCTTATACACTTCACAATTTTTGCACTATTTATGGAGTGAGACATTTCCAGAAAATGCTGATTAATAACAGATGCCTCGGCAAAGCTTTCACAAGTATTTAAATGCATCTGTAATAGCAGAATCAGCTAAATTACACAAAGCTCATTTCGTAAGACTTTCCATTAAAAATAATACTTAAATATTATTGTTATTCTTTAAACCTAACAGGAGCTACTTCTGCCTGATGAGGAGTCTGTGGAGAAGCGCTGCGCTCTGGGGAAGGGTGGAAGATCCAGGGAGAGTGAGCTCAAGTCTAGATCCTAACAGAAGACAAGAATGGTGATATAACAGGTCCGCCTGATACATTAATGTTATAGATGTCAATTTGACCATTTTTATTTATATACATGCTCTATATCAGGGTTTCTCAAACTGGGGTTTTGTGAGTTAATGAACAGCTAATCATAAAAATGTAAGATTAAAATAAATAATTAACATAAAAATAACCAAAATGAAACACTTCTAAAAAATATTAAATATTTTATTTGTCTACCTGCGTGTCATGGGACCATTTACGAACATAAAAGAATCATGAAAATGAAATGCGTTACATTTTATGAAATATTAAGGTAAATATTAAAGCAAATATTTTAGGGTTTGACTGATAAAAATGTTTAGGAATCTTTGATCTAAATAAACAATGCAGACAAACTGGTTGCTATTAAGCTCTAAAGAAATATTCAGATGGTTGTACTAGCCTCATCTGTCAAGAGTGACATTTCCTTCAGCTCAGGGTGAAAGTATGGAGTAACGATATGGTGTCTGAGTGCGTTTCTGTGTCTTCTCTGCTCCTGGAGTTCTTGCCTGAAGGTTGGGCAAACAAAACATCTATGCATCGCCCTCTTTTTCTGAAAACGAAACCATTCGAACAGAATGTTTACCTGTGCTGGTTAATCCTGTTTTCCCACAGTGACTTTTGCTTCTTTTTATTGACACTGCAAAAGCAGAAGTTGAAAGCAAACCGTATAAGAGCAATTAGTCACTATGCTCTTTTACACCTTCTGTAACATAATCTGTGGTCTGTGTTTTTTTTTTTTTAATCTATAAATACCAGTCCATTGGCTGAGCAAATTTACCCACAATAAGCATGTTATTAATAACTTATTCTGGTGTATATTTTACATATTGTAGATAAGACAGGAGATTACCACTTGGTAAGTTTCTCTTCTCTATTTTCCTGTAGCTCGTGCGGAGGTTGAGCTGCTCGCACTGCTTGAGTATAGAGAGACGCCACATCAGCTGCGACAGGAACAAAAACAGGCAAACAGTGAGAGTTTAACAGAGCTAAAAATCATCCAGTAGTTAAATGCCATCAATACAATTTTTATTTACTTCTCAGAAAAAAAGGTACAAAGCTGTCACTGGGTCTTTGTACCTTAATTCACCCCTAAATGATACATATTAGTACCTTTAAAGGGACATATTATTACTTTAAAAGTAAATATTAGTACCTTTTGAAAGGGTACCGCCCCAGTGACAGCTTTTGTACTTTTTTTTCTGAGAGTGTATCTAATATTGCAGTGAACACATTTCTCATAATTTAATGATTATTAGATTTGAAATAAAAATAAACACTTTTTTCCTTTTGTAATTTAATAATCTGTACATCAGAGGATTAAATAAGTATAAATTGAGAGTTAAAATAAATGTAAAATTAAATAATTATTAAAAATGGTTTTATTATAATTAAATATTTAGAAATAATTCATTAATATTTCTTATTTAAATTTTCTCACCTGACAGAGGCCTTATCTCCATTGCAACTGGGGGATCTACAGCATCAGAAAGGGACTAAAACAAACGTTACGTTTTAAATGTATTTAAAGTCAAGCCAGCATATACAATATATAAATATGACCTATAGACATCTGAATGTTGAATCATTTATTAAATATGATCTTGGATCCTGTCTGACCAGTACAAGTTGCAGTAGATCGTTCTGATGAACTTTCTCCTCTGCTGTACGTGGGTCCTTCAGCTCCATCTTCTCCCGCTGATTCTCTCTCTGCAGCAGCTGCTCCAAATACGCCTGTTTGATAAAACCCATGGAGAAAAAATATAATTTCAGGTATATTTCTAGTATATTTTCAAATATGCAAAAAATGTCCAAAATTGCTAATATATATTTTAAAATATATTTACATAAATATATATTTTGATACTTTTTAGTTACTTATATTTCCTCATATATTTTGGGCCATTTTATATATACTGTCAATTGTAAATATATGTATATTGTCCAAAATGTTTTAAAAAACATTTTGCATGTACTCAAAATGTATTTTAAGATTGGACATGTATTTTCCTGCCCCTTGAAGTATATTATTGTAATATATTTTGGCATTTGAAGGTTTAAACTAAATATATTTTTAATTTGAAAAATATACTAAGCCATGCTGTTTACAATATATATTTCATATATATATATATATATATATATATATATATATATATATATATATATGCATAGTTATAAATGTGTATATTCAAACCACTAGGTAAAAAAACACCATTTTTAAATTCACATTCAGTAGCTGGTCAGTTGCAAAATGTATGTTGACGGGAAGTGAAAAGAGAACAGTAATGGGTCTGGCAATATTGTGGTTTTACTGTTACACTATACTATCATCACAGAAAAGTTCTAAAAAGTTCACCTAAAAAAACTTATTTTAAATGATTGTGTCATAGGAATTAGAGCACCTTGACTTTGTCTTGCAGGTTCCTGCGCAGTGCTTCAGTAACAAGTGGATGCTGGGTCATCTGACGAACCAGCAGCACATCAGGGCACTCCAAAACCGGATGGATGCGGATGGAACTAGACTTTGGCAGTTTTTTCTTCAACTCAAGACTACAACCAAGGGTAGTCCCAAAAGGGGGGCCTGGAGTCTTCTTCTAAGCACCAGACATGGAATCAAACCATCAAGGCATTATAGGTAATCCATACTAAACTGCATGCTTAAAACCCATGTTTGGGAGCAAAAAAAAAAAAAGACTGGATATTTAATTTGGATTTGTTTTGAGAATATAAAGCAAATGAGTTGTTTGTGCCACAGCAGGTCCAAAGTTAATACAAAAAGGAAGTTTACACCTACAATAGATCACCTATAGATTATGAATTACCTCAGATGCAGGGAATGACTCCCATTTCCTGGATTTGAGGTGTGTGGGAATGATGTCATCGTCTTGCTTGGATGAGAGCCAATGAGAGTTGATGTCTGGGCAGGGCCTTAGCAGAGTGATGCCAAATGATTCTGAAATGGAAATCAATCAGGAGAACAATACTTAAGGTATTTTACTTGCTGCATTAATGCAAACTTGTCATTTCAAAAGGATCGATGTTGAAAATAAAGACAGAGTCCAGGATGCACAGGATGAATGGAAAGTGTCCTGACGTTGTGAGTCTGGTAGTGGGTCAGTGAGGACGGCGATAGAAGAGTCACAGTAAGCCTTCTGTAGGAGATCTTCCACATCTTGAGCTCTCAGCAGCTCTGAGGCTGAACAGTCCTCATGCACCACAAATAACCTCAAAGACACAACAATTATTCAGTTTTAAACAAGTCACTTGGAAAGCAAACAAAATGCAATGTAATTTTTTTTCAAGCAAATACACTACTGTTTAAATGTTTGGATTCTTTAATGTTTTTCAAGAAGTCTCTTACACTCATCAAGGCTGATCAAACTGTATTTGATCAAAAATACAGTAAAACAATACTATGAAGTATAATTACAATTGAAAACAACTGTTTTCTATTTTAACGTGTAATTTACTCCTGTGATGCAAAGCTGAATTTTCAGCTGCCATTACTCCAGTCTTCAGTGTCATCCAGAAATCATTCTAATATGCTGATTTGCTGTTCAAGAAACATTTCTTATGTTGAACTGTTGAAAACAGTTGTGCTGCTTAATATTTTTAAGGGATACTGTGATCCATTTTTTCAGATTATTCAGGATTTGTAACATTATACATGTCTTTACTGTCACTTCTGACCTTATTTCATACTTGCTTATTAAAAGTATTAATTCTTTACAAAACAAATCTAACTGCTTTAAATATATTTGTACAGTACTGTATTTAGACACAGAGAGAAAAACCAGTGACTGCACAACTGACTGCACAAGGTGTGTGAGTGGGAACACTAGCATTTCATTAAATAACTGCATAAAAACAATAGCAGATAAAAATAACATGTATTTTTGTAATACTCATTTCTGCAGTCAATATTTTTTTTATAATGACCCTGTTCCTGATATCCTACATAGCTACGCTAGTTTCATGTCTAGTCTTTTAACTTTCCAGTAAACTTTCCATAATCTCTAAAAAAAAAAATCTACTTTAAGTGACCTTGGGTGTGTATTCTGAAGGGACTTACCTGGGTGGGTGTGTTTTAAAGCCAGCATTCTGTTGAAGCTCTGCTTCGGTCTCTGGCTCTTTTGTTTCTGATACATTAGCCGTGATAGTGACCTGACCATCTGCATTAACCTGCATAGAATATGTTCTGGATTTTTATTCAGGATGACTTTGATAGAAGAGTCTGTTGTCACTTCAGTGTTGTTATTGTTAACGAAAACTAAAAATAGTTTTCGGTAATTGAAATAAAGCTGAAATAAAATATAATTAATTTATATAATATTCAATGAAAAACTTAAACTTAAAAAACCTAAACGAAAATTTGAAACCTTGCCCTGGCAAGACTAAAATAACATCATAAAATAATAAAATAATATTAAAAAACTAATAAAAATGAGAAAAACATTTTAAAAAAATGATGAAATGTAAAAATATAAAGATAACTCAAATATGAATAAATAATACTTGTCACACAGAATTGCTGAATTGTTGTTTACATCCTCTCAAGTGTTTAAAAAAATTCATTAAATTAAACTGAAGTTTGCACTTACAAAAACAGTTATACTCAATTATTTTAAAGCTGACCATAACTAGAAAAATACATATTCACAATAGACATTTCATGGAAAGTACTTGAAAGTGGTTCCCCTCAGGGTCCGTCACATGACATAGGACATCTGCTCTGTGGTTCATCACATATTGGCCTAGTGGGTTCCTCTCAGATTGCTCCTGAGACTGGTGAGATGTGTACACTGTCCCATCATCCTTATCAATATGAAGAACACCTCCACCATGAGGATAAATCTACAGAAAATTTGAAGAGAGGAGAGAGGATTTACACATGATGTTGACACATACATCTCATATTCTTCCATCCATCCTCTTACTTTATATGATCCATGAGCAGTTGCACTGATGGAGGTGCCATCCCCGAAAATAACATCACATGCTCTTCCCTCAACGTCCATTATCACCGTTGCAAATTCAGCTTTTTCAACCCGAACCAGTTTCTCTCCTGAAATCAGATTTAATCACTTACTGTCAACACTGTAAGAATCTTTTATAACCTTACTGCATAAAAACACTCTTGCACCTGAGCTCAGATGTTGTTGTAGCTCCCCCTGCTTGTAGAAGGTGGTAATACGCGTCCCATCAGCGTGATCCACAATCACCGTCCCATCTTTCTTCAGCACAGATAGCACTTTGTCCTCTCTTGTGACCACAGCCTATACATGTATCATTTGTATTACAACAATCAACTATTGACACCAATGAGATCAATCACAAGACACTTACTGTCCCACTGAAGGGGTCTGTAGCATGATAGGCCAGTATCGGCTGCACTTCAACTTCCTTTCCAGCCACAGAGGCGACTCTGAAGCCAGAGGGGGTTGTGGTGGTCCAAGAGCCCCCGTTAATCTCGAGATGAAATTTTGTTTTTTCATTTTCTGTGGACTTTTGTTGCTCATCCTCTGTATTTACCTTAGAATCAGCCTTGCCTAAGAGAGAAAAAAAATGTTGAATATAATTAAAGTGGACATTACAGTCTCTCATTCATACACTTATTCATATTCATATACTTATCAAAAGTGTGAGGTCAGTATGATTTTTTTTTTAAAGAAATATATTTCAGCAAGGATGCATTAAACTGAAAAAAATGACAGTAAAGACTTTTATAATGTTACAAAAGATTCCTACACCAGGGGCCGTATGTATAAAGCCGCTCAGAGTAAAATTTTAGTCCTAAGTGTGACAAAATTCTAAGAATGATGTAATTTTACTCTTATTCCTAGATTTAAGAATAAGAGTGATTCATAAAGGTTCCTAAGTGTTAAGACTAGGTCTCAGCTCCTAAATTATTTAAGAGAGCTGGAGAGGTCTCCTAACGTAGTTAGGAGTAACAAGATGGCAGCAAAGAGGAGACAAACACTTTCCAGCGAAGATATGACATATTAGAGTTATATGATGATATGGAGTTGATAAAACAATACAAACTTGATTGTCAAGATAGTCAATTTGTTTTTGTAACTGACAAAGTAAGCAATTTAATAACCTCTTCCACTCTACAAGTAAATGCTCTAACTGCAGAAATGAAAGTAGTAATTCAATTTTTTGGCTGGAAAAGTGGAAAAATGCAGCAATGCACCAGTGATGATACAGGAAGCAGGGTAACACAACAGTGGCTAAAAGTGATGTGTGTTTTTTTTTTTTTTTACACCACATTTCACTTAAACCATCAAAATATGAAGGAAAAAAAAAACTGACCAGTGTTGCCAACTGCTTTCATTTTGAAAAAAATCATTTGCTAAAACTGGTCACTTAATGTTGCTAGATGACCTCATAAAGGTGAGCTCACTGATCTATATTTACCTTTGTCGGAGTGTCTATTTACACTAAGTGCAAATAGCCTGCCTTGTTGGTAGAGGCTATTTACACTAACTCCGCCCACCAACGTGTGATTGGGCTAGTCAAAATTACAAAAGACAGTCACCAGTCATCAGCTCTAGTGGTGCAGATGATAAAATGTGTGTTGTACATCTTTTGACGCGATTGACCCGGGGTTCGAATCCGCCTTTTGGCAAAAAATTTTTTTCTCCCTTTTCAAATTTCACATCACATCAGAAAAGCATTTATTTTCAATAAAAATGAAGGAAATAATCAAAAAGTTGAAAATAATGTATCGGGTAGGCTTAGGGTAGGTAGGGAGGGCTTTACTGTCCCAATAAGGTGGCATCCATTTAATAATTTGAATTAAAATTAAAATTTACATGCAATAACTTCTTATTGCATACTGATTTATAATGAACTACAATACTGAGGTGCAGATAATTGCTATTTGCAATAAGTAGTATAAATATCAGAAAATCCTGCTATTTTAAGTGTAAATAGAATCTATAGCTATTTGCACTGAGTGTAAATAGCATATCACTAAAAAATACTGCTATTTTCACTTAGTGTATATTTATATAGATATTCTATATTTATATACTGTATATCAGTGAACTCGCCTTTATAACATCATGGGGGAGTCTCGGAATGTAGATAAGGTTTGTCCAAGAAATTGATTTTGTTGCTAGGCTTTTGAAAAACGTCTCTAAAGGGGTGAGGAAGTTACTAAATCTAGTGACAAAATCAGTAAATTGGCAATATTGGCACATTTGACTACAACATAAGTTATTAATATTTCATTGGTCCTCTTGTTTTTGCATGTGTTCATAATTTCTTTGTATGACAGCATGGCCAAAAATTATGGCCGCATGTTTCATTGCATTATTATCACAAATAGAACAACTGACTCTAAGCAACTATGCAATATTCTTACAAAATCTTGTAATTTTTTTTAATTAAGGGTGAAGATATCAAATTTCCTTAGCCAGACATCACTTTTGACCACTACTATATGGCATTTTATTGACTTTCTAACTAACCGCCAAACCATATTGCAAAAACAAGCCACTTTTATGAGGATTGAGGACCTTCCTGGAGTTTTTGGAGCCATTGATGGAACTCATGTTCACATCATTGCTCCAACTGTAAATAAGGAGACATACCAATAGAAAACAAAGCATCAGTAATAATTTGTGATAATTTTGCACAATGCAAAGCATTTAAAAAAAATACATTTAAATATTAAAATATTTCAGTGTCTTAATTAAATGATTTTATTGTAGTTACATTAAATGATTGGTGTTGTGCTGCTGTGACTTTACATGAGCAGGCTCACTATTGGCTGATTCAGAGGTCGAGGTCAGCCATTTTGTGTTGACACCATTGTAGTCCTTAGTTCACAACACTTAAGTGTCACCTCAGTCAACACTTAAGAATCAGTCTTAGACTTTACTGAAAGTAGCTTTTAGCTTCTTTATAAAAATCTCCTACTCTTAGAAAAGTCCTACTTTTTACTAAGTATTTTTTGACACTTAAGTCAAAGCTTAAGATTATACTTAAGAGCATTTCTGAGAAGTTTTATACATACGGGCCCAGATTTTTTACCACTGATGTGGTATTAGCTACCTTTCTTGTCTTTGGTGTCCACTGTCATCTCTTTAATAGGATCTTCCTCCTTTAGGAGTGTATGTGGAACCAGCACACACACTGGTCCAGAGTCTGGACTCGTACTGACTGTGCCATCTGCAAATAGGACCTGAAAACACACACATGTATTGTATACGTCCTTCATGAGGTCATTATTTCATTAGAATTGTGCTTTATGTGCTGTATTATCTGTATTATGTGGCAGAAAAAGTGCACATGCAATTGTGTGTATATATGTGAATACTTCAGTAGATCCATCTCTCTTGTGTTTGATGACAGTCCCTCTGCCGGTGATGACCCTGGAGACCTCAGTGTGTATGCTGAAGTCTGGGGTCAGATCTGATCTAGACCCTGCATTATAAAATCTCTGTCGTATCAGCAGGGATCGGATACTAGAGTCATCATCTAAAAAACATAGATAAGACCTTACAGATGTTCTCTGTGTCTTGAAAAAAGGGAAACTGTAAATAAAACAGGGTAGGCCTATTCTTCAATATTAAAGGCTAGTTTTACTGTATGTCAAGCCCAGTAAAAGTCATGACAGCTCAGTATGTTTTTACTAATGATTTTATCATGATTAATACAGAGCAGAAATGAATAAACCTTATGGTGCATGAAGTTTATGTACACAAAAAAGCATCTCACCTGCTGAGTCCTCACAATCAAAGTGCAGGATAAGTCCATTGGGAAGAGATACATATAGATTGAGGAACAGTGGAAGAGAGGAATCGTCTCTGGGCTCACAGTGTACCGCAGGCACCTCAGAAACACATTTGTGAAGGAGATAACAGCTATTTATTTTATTATGATGAACTGAAAGCCAATCTAAACAACACATAACTAATTTAAAACCTAACTAACCAACATTTTCCATTATTATACTTTGTCCAATTACTTGTTCCTGTAGTTTCTGGTCTGTACAGATGGCACTGGGCACAGGGGGTTGGAGAGTTTGACCTCTTGTTTTATTAGGTTTGCTCTGACTGCAGGAGAGCTGAATGCCACTGGCCAGTACAGCATGAAAAGAGCCACATTTCTCGGTCTCACAATCTGGTTTGACTCCATTAGCAGCTGGATTGGGCAAAACAATGAGTAGATATTTAAGAATTTTTTTTTTTTTTTAAATTTTATGCAAGCTATTGAAATAGTTTTGCAGCACATACCTTGTTTACTGAACATGTCAAAATCCTTTAGTTTGTCCTCTTTTTTTCTCTCTGAAATGTGTGTGTAGAAGTGATGGCCATCCTTGTTTACACAAACTTTCACTTGTATCAGCCCTAGAGATGTAAACCAATCATTAAAGGTTAAAAGGTTAAGTTCATAATATGAGGTTAACCAATTTATATAAGGCATAAAATGTATTTGTGCATGTACTTTTTTGCCTGTTTGGATTCTCAAACCTTGTGTGAAGTGAAAACTCTCCACATCAATTTGTCCTCCATCACAGGGATAGAGATACTGAACTTTGCCAGCAACCTGTACCAGTTTTCCATTTAAACTGTATCCTGTGAAAACCTGTGTGAATTATACAACCATTTAGACATTTCATTTCAAATTTAGCACCATCAAATCTAGACTATAGCCAATAAGCATTTTATATGGAAATATATATTTCAGACATTTGTTCTCATCTCATTTTCTGGTTCTTGAGGCGTCTCTAGAATGTCTCTGGTCTTGTCTCTAGGCAGTGTAGCCGAGCTGGGTGTTTTTGACATGTTGTCTCTACTCTTCCTTGAGGATAGCGGAGTCTTCTTGTTTTCCTTTACTGAGTCGATTCTCTCTCCTACTTTCGGTGTTGCTTTTCCTCCTTTTTCTTTCTTAGTCTTTTTGGATTGTTCCTCCTCCTTTAATCTTTCCTGCTCGATCTTCCATGCCTACAGTAAATACATGAGAAGAAAGCCCAGTGTAAGGAGCATGAAATCTGAAAATGTGTATAATATAAATATTTATATATTATGGTTAACAACTCACTTTGAGAGAGTCCTCTCTTATATACGGTTCTAATGTGTCTGAGATTGGGGAGTCTAAAAGAAATAAGCTCAGTTTTAAACATGCACATCATTAAATTCATAACATATTTTTAAATATCTTATATAGTCGATGTTGTCTATATGATTTCTCTTTGCTCAGAGACATATATATTTGACAT
The DNA here is from genome assembly GCA_021397915.2 of Tor tambroides. Taxonomy (NCBI): domain Eukaryota; kingdom Metazoa; phylum Chordata; class Actinopteri; order Cypriniformes; family Cyprinidae; genus Tor; species Tor tambroides. The sequence continues at coordinate 162,112 of JAFVLL020012049.1, read as the reverse complement.
TAGTTATGAATATGTTGCCTCTCTTCCTGTCAGTCTCTGAAGGGGTTTGAATGGGAGTTCTTTCCGCCTCTTTCTTCTCCAGCTCCATTTGCCATTTTTCCTCTTCCTGCTTGGTCCATTCACTGATTGTGTCTGCCACATATTCCAAGTAGTTTCTACAAGAATATTACATTATACTGTATTATATTATATAATAACATTCTGCATATTTTGTAACTGACATTTTTACTGTAAATGTCAGTGTAGCATTTACTCAGTAGAATGTTCCAATATTGTCAACATATTAGGAAAACTAAAAATGTAAATTCGTAATTAAAAATATTGGTATTGTAAAAATGATCATTGATTGTATCAAGCAAATGTTTAAAAATAAATTGGCTTTGGATGATCGGACCATGTAAAATTTTGACGATGAGACAAAGTACCTGAAGCCTACATCTGTGTGAAGTGATGCATCCCAGAATTCTTTGCAACTCCTCTGAGGGCTCGTGGGATTGTGGCAGATGACATATATTGCATTGTCTCTGCTACAGTAAAATGTGTCCACACATCTATAAGTCTCACACGCAGACTGAAGGACCTGAAAATGTAGTAAAATTCCTCTGTTGTTGTCCACATTTATTGCAATTTTTAATAGATTTTCAAAATTATATTGCAAAAATATGAAACATAAGGATGCAATGTAAGATTTGAAGGTGGGTACCTGCGGGAAAACATAAGGACTGTGCTTCTCTACAAAGTTCCAGTGTCCCAACTGACGAATCAGTGACTTCTGGAGATCTGGTACAGTTACTTCATGACCCTGCTTTGATTAAATATATTAATATATTAAAAAACAATCACTTTCTCATGATAATGTCAATATAAATATTTGATTTACTTATATAATGTTCAAATTTCAGCTTTTTTCCCTAAAACTTCAGTCATACCGTTTGTTCGTCAGTCCCAGCACTGCGTTTTGCTGATCCTTAAAAAATAAAACAACAAAAGACTTCAACATTGCTTTAAAAATATTTGTTTAGAATTTAAATGTATTTGTATCACTTGAAGTAAATTGGCTGCTCTTGTGCTCTCATTGCACCTGGTATCCTTCTGTTGCTCCAGTACAGGTGTTTGGTGAATTCAACAGGGTTGTCCCATGGTGTGGGATTTGGAGGATCTGATTGAGATCCTTTAATACAGCCATTCTCATCCACTGTAGTCAGTGGCATACTCTCAAACACAAACAGCTGGAGAAGCCCTTGTAGCTCAGACCAGCTCATTGACACTGAAGATACACATTAAGGATTTACTTTGGGAAGAACTGGGTAAGTTAATGTAAAAACAGTAATTCATTGTCGTTCCTCCTCACTGTCAGTGCAGAAATGCAGTAGCTCCTGTGATCTGGTCAGTCTATCGATGGTGCTCTCAGTGTGTCTGGACATCAGGTTCGTCCACACATGGCTTTGCTTCATGATGTCTGCTTCGATTCTGATGACATCAAAACCATCTAGGACCTGTAACATATGCGTAAGTGTACACAACTTTTGGTTGAGGCCTTAGAAATTTGCCTAAATATGATACAGTAGGCTTTAGGGTTGAAACATGATCAGTGTAATGCACATAATAATACATTTGTGTGTGCTTTCAAACATTTTTGTGTTTGAATCCAACATCCTTTTTTATTATGAGCCTCGTGAATGTACGTTCACATGCTCACAGGAAGCTGATGGAGTCTCCTCGCTCTCTCATCATGGTGATTGAGCAGGAGAGGGTGTTTCAGATCAGTATTCTTTGGGCGTTTCTGCATTTCAAGATCCTCCATGAAATCCTGCCATTACACAAGTATAGGTAATAGAAAAACTATAGTTAGATTTTGATTTAGAAACCCAGTGACTCATTCGTTTTTTGCTGCTGTTGGTGTAATCCATACATTTTACCTTCTTGTCTTCTTCATCCTGTGGCAGACTGAGCACAGATGAGAGCATATAACTGATTAGATCTTGATCTGTTTTATCAAAGCGCTCTCGTGAATCAACGGATCCTTCCTGTTCTGAAGCCACCACCTAAAAATCTCACAGGAAGTCAAATTTAGCAGCCAAATCTTCAAAGAAATAAACATCTTGCAGCAGATGTGCCTCGTTCAGTAGGGCATGCGTACCCATTTGATCATAAAACCTGTGTGCAAATGTTAATCAAAAGAAAGTTGCACATTTTTGTTTATTTTATATTTATGTCTGTATGCTCATACTGTGATACGTTCAACATTCTTCTGTCTTTTCAAATTGAAGGTTATGTTGAATCCTACAAAGTGCCCTTACCTGCTCCAGCATGCAGTGCAGTATAAGGGGCACAGATGTGATTTCAGTAGGAATCCTGTCCAGTAGGTCACAGTAGTATCTCATATCCACCTCTGTGCTCAGAACAGGAGACTCTGGCTCTGCTGTGGAAACCCAAAGGTTGAATTTTAGGATGTTTTGACGCCATACATGACAGAAAAAATATGTGAGTGAGCACAGGATTTTGTGCTCTTATTTTAAATGACACTACATGAATTAAATACGACTTTAATAAATGCTATGGTTGTTGATTGCATTTTGCATGAACATCAATGGGAGACTGTGCAACTTAAACCTTAAATTTCTATGTATATTTTATATTGTGCTTTTATTTTTAATGACTAATTTTAATTCATTTAAGATTTTAATGACATTGTTTTTATTACATTCTTCATGAAAGTCAATGAGAGATTGTGGAACTTTAATCATATTTTTTCTATCTGCATATGTAATTGTAAAAAAAATATGTAAAACCAAAGCTCAGTAACAGTGTATCTTGTTTTGTACCAGGGTCTTCCTCTGACACTACTTTCTTCCTTGGGGTTTGTAAAACCTAAAACATAAACCATGATAAATATCATCACCACAAAAACCAATATGCATATCCTGCCACAAGATTCTTCAGAAATGTTTTTTTTTTTTTTTTTTTTTTTGCTGCACTTGCTACATTCAGGGTTTCTGCAGGTTTTATAAAGGTAAAGTTAAGACTTATGACTGTCAGTAAGTTCTCTAAATGTAAAGGTCTAGAGAGCACACAATGAGTTGTATTAGAAACACGTCAAAGTTTGAAAAAGCCACTTCCAACCAACCACCATTACTTTTTAATTAATCTTTCAAAACCTAGCTTTGCTCCCAAATACTAGAATATGGAAATAACTTATTGTACCCTTAAATTACTGTACCCTCTGATCACACTGCAAAAATATAATGCTCTTCCTCAGTATTTTTGTCTTGTTTTCCAATCTCTAAAGATTTTTATATAAAGATACAGAAGCAAAATGACATACATGTAAGAGGTCTTAAAATAAAGTGAGCTGATTTATGATTAGAAAAAGAAGAAATATCTACCAATGGGCTCAAAAAATAAACTTGTTTTAAGCTTAAACTCTCTTAATTTAGTTCAGTTTTTCAAGACTTTGCGTTACATTTAGTAAATGTACTGTATCTTGATTCATGGATGACTATATTTGTAACAAAATACTAAGGAAGATATTAATTTTTTGCAATGCATGCAACATTTAATGCCATGACTTTATGGATTTAAGACCTTTTAAAGGGATAGTTCACCCAAAAATGAACATTCTGTCATCATTTACTCACCCTCAAGTAGTTTCAAACCTGTATGAATTTCTTTGTTCTGCCGAACACAAAGGAAGATATTTTGAAGAAAGTTTGTAATCAGACTGTTTTGGGGCACCATTGACTACCATAGTAGGAAAAAAAATACTATGGAAGTCAATGGTGCCCCAAAAATGCTCTGTTTCCCACATTCTTCAGATTATCTTCCTTTGTGTTCAGCAGAGCAAAGACATTCATACAGGTTTGGAACTACTTGAGGGTGAGTAAATGATGACAATGTTCATTTTTGGGTGAACTATCCCTTTAAGGCCTTAAATTATGGAAAGGCCAATTGAGATTTTAAGACCCACAAAAACCCTATACCTTTTCTGGCATATTAACAGCACTATTATCAGTAAAGGCTGATGTGTACCTCAGTGGAGCTCTGAGGTCGGGACTGCTGGATGGATCTGCAGGCCTCTGGTACCTGGATCAGCCTCATACAGCTGAGATAATGGCTGTACTGTCTCCTCCAGTCCAGGCTGTCATATACCAGACACGCCACCCCCTCAAATATAGCAGCTCCAAACGCCAGCTACAGAGAGTAGTGGAAGATAGAGTAATGTAATATGTGGAACCTTAATGATATCACATGCAATGATCTGTACAAGGGTTTAAGATACATTACAACAATAAACACACAAAACCTACTAAGCAAAAACAGTCTTATTTGGTAGAAGAAAGTGTACTTCTTGTTCTCCATTACCATTGCTTCAGTGTTGCTTTTGTCCTGGGGCAGCAAATGGATCTTCACGCTATAGTTCAACCTGGCCACATCACTGAGTCTGGATCCCATATTCCCACTGTTCAACACTTGATCCAGTTGCTTCCAGAACACATCTAGCTCCCCCTGCCTCTTTTGTTTCAGAGTATCAACTTCTGAACACAGGACGAGTGATTTTAAATCTTGATTTTGTATGCATACAAATTTAACATAAGCCTCCAAAAGTGAGCTAGCAAACATATTCTGCATGCACTATGTAATATAATTATAAGGTATAAGTGTAATCAAATTCTTAGCAATTTGCCTTGATCTTCAGTTGAGTGGTGATTCTCCTCTGCCACTGTTTCCTCTGGAGCCTCTGATTGGTCTTCTCTCTCTAAGCCCAGTTTAATGATATTGGACACGTGGATACCCAGAGAGTCCAATGCAGAGATTAAATGAGGCTGGCAGAACCCCACAATTAGGATGTAGTGCTGAGGCCCGTCATCAGGCTCATCATCTGAACACATATGTTCAAAGTCCAAATTAAAACACTGTTCACAAACTCATTTTACTTCTGTATTCTGATAGATACAGATATTTGACAAGAAACAATACAGAAATGGACACCTATGTATTCGATTATATTTTCCTCTTCCCCTCTGCGTTTGAGATTGGTGTCTTTGGTTGGAACTGGAGGCTCAGCAGCTTTCTTCCCCTTTGCTGCCCCTTTACCCCCCTGGTCCTTGCCGGCAGAATTCAGTCCTGCTTTAGCAAGTGCATTATCCTCGATAGCCTTTAATACACATAGTCTGTGTTACTGTTCATCAGAGACATGTTAGAAATGTGTGCATAGTATATTTGATTAGAATTCATCACATATGCAGTGTAAATTATGACATGAGCTATTTGTAAAAAGCCCTCACCTTCTGCTCAGCAGCCCTCCTTGCAATGTCATTGTTTTTAATGGTCAGAAGCTGAAACTTTATTAATTTTGCCATCAGGTCAACAGTAATTTCCTCTCCAACATCCATTATAGACTTTGCAACTTCAGTCACCTACAGAAGCACAAAAGACATTTAACTGAAACAATGAATAGACAACATAATTTAACATTTTGTTTATTATTATTATTATGTATTTATTTATTTTAACTTTCAAACTGGTTGTTTTTTCTGCTCCAAAACTATACATCCACCATGGGATGACTGGAGACAAAAAATAAATAAATAAATAAATAAATAAAAAATACACATGATCGATACATTTTTGTGACTATAACACTATACTAACATTTCTATTTTTATGGTGAATAATAATACCCACCTCACAAAACATGGGAACATCTTTGGTCTTTCTGGTCTTTGGGTTTCCCAGTTCATTGATCTGTGTCACAGTAATGAAACATAATTAACTGTACTCCTTTCCATCACACCCATCTACAACTAACTGATTAATAATACTCTCTAATGATCTGATGTGAATCATCACTGAACAGAAACCATGTTTCAGACCTTTTCCAGAGTGTCCTCCCAGGACAGCACACTGAAGAGCTTGCGCAGGGGCTGCTGGACCACCTGCAGGAGGGCGCTGATGAGCTCTTCGTCTTCTGATCTTTCTGCCTGCACCATAGACAGACTGGCCCTCCAGTCATTCTAGAGTCATGCATGATTAAAAGGAGACAAAAACAACTTTTTGTCAGTTGAAACAAACATACATTCTACATACATACATACAATTTTAGGGGCTGACAGGCCTAGTCACCATCCACTTTCATTGTATATTTTTCCATACAGTGCAAGTAAATGGTGACTGAGATTGACATTCTGTCACACATTAGGTCAAAATGTTTAGAACAACATGAAGATGTAAGTAAATGATGCTGATTTGTAAGTAACACGTTGTAATTAAACGACGAGTAAATGATGCTGATTTGAATAGATAATTTAGAAGATGAAGTAGAAGAAGAAACGTTTCTTGAGGATCATTTATATATTACCTCTTCAAATACAGCAGAAGTAAGAGCTGCTTCCCAGTTTTTATTAGCAGCAGCTGGCCCCGTTGGAGTTACCCCAGATGGAGTAGCACTTTTGTTCCGTTTGGGGGGCATATTCTCTCTAATTTCATTAAACTACTAATTTCACTGTCAGTATGACGTCGGTTGTAATAAATACTATCATTAAGTTATTTTTAGTTATTGTTCTTGTACTTTAAAGTGTTAACTCTAACAAAAGTTTGCATGTCTGATCAAAGTTTCCAAAAGCGTCGTGGTAACCTATGGAAACCAAACAGATCTGCGTATTCTACGCGACGCGCGTTTCAAAACGCCGAGCATGCGCACACTGAATATAGCAAAACGTCACTATTGTGCGCCAGCGCTGAACATGGCGAGTGGTAAAAAGAATGCAGTTCTCACTTCACTAGCGGCTTATGGAAATGACTCAGAGCCGGATTCAGATCCAGACACAGATGATCAAGGTATAAACTCTAATTAGTGTTAGGAAAAGCATGTAAATACTGGGAGTTCGTAACGCTGGCGGCTTTGTTGTCAGTGTAGGCTAACGTAAAGTTAACGTACGCGTCGCTATAAATGACAGAGAGTGACAAAATGTTGTGAAATAGACAAAACATGACTTATTTTTAAAAATATATATTACCGTTATGGGCTCAATTGGGTATTTTATTAATTGCTGGGTAGCAGTACGGAAACTGTTATGATGAACAGTTGACCATTGAGTTTTGTAGAGGGCAGTGCACGTAAAATTGGTTTTCTGCTTTATTTACTTAATGATAAAGTTTTTTTTAATGTTTTTTCTTCTTCTACTTTATGTAACTATGCTTGTAACCTTCATTGACTCGACAGCTAACCTCAACTGTTCTCACAAAAGCTCTCATATTAGTGTGTTATGGATTTACAGTAGCAACAATATTTAGTAACTCTAGTAAATACTGTTGTAACTGTGGCCTCAGTGGAATTGAAGAAGCTTTTTTGTGCTTGTCTGTCAGAATCTCATGGTGGATTGGTATCGGCTGCTTACGGAGAGGATGATGTGAGTCGTGTGGAGGAGCCAGATGAGAAGCCCTCGGAGAATGAGGACAGTGATGATGACAGCACTAGAAATTCGGTCAGTATTAACCACAACTTTCAGTTTAGGGGTTTTCTGGACGTGTCAAACCGTTACATTCACATGAAATGTAATTCACATTTTTAATGGACCTTTGATTAATTAGAGAAGATCAGAGCCAGTTGCAATAAAAGGAAGTAACGCTACATTTCTGCAACCACAAACAATTGACCATATGCATTATTACTTCCTGGTTTTATATAAGCCAGGTCAGTCATTTCCAGTCAACTGTTCTGTGCTGTAAGAGGAGCGCCTATTGCTCGGTTTCTCTACATAATCCATTCACAATTTGAATTAAAGTTTTGTTTCTCTAAGAGGACCGATCGTCCATGTATACAGTTTCAGGAATGACAAATGCATGTGTAAAATTTACACGAGTGAATCCATTAAATCATGCCGCAAGTCATTGCTATGATTGACAGTGATAACAGAACGAAATGTCTGACAAGCCAATGTCAAAATAGAGCTGTGCATTAAGTGATTTAGACTAAATTCAGAGAAACAAAACTACAGCAGTAACAAGTCTGTGTTGGCTGAATATATTTAGCAGCTTACAGTTAAAGATAAAACTTAAATGTAGTTATTAAATTAAATCTAAAAACTATTCCAAACAATTGAATGTATTATTTAATTGCTATGCCATTAATATTTAACTTATTTAATTTGTATTTAACTATATAGATATTTAAATAGCCTAATTCACCATTGTTGTCTGGGCTTATTTATTTTTTTAAATGACAAGTGACTTTGTGACTTCCTGCACTTGCTATACTTTAGCTATACTTTACTTCAGTGCAGTAAAGTACTAAAATGTGTTATAATATTAATTTTATAATAAATTCAAAAGCAAAAACTAGGCAGTTGAAATGGCAGCTGCAGCCAATGATTGATCCTCTGCTGCCATCTCCTGGTTAAAATGGTAATTTCATGTCATTTTCATCTTAAAAAGTCTTTATTTTTCTGCCAAGAGACACATTTTTGGCACATTACTTCGTCGTCTTCATGAATGAAAAGTGAACCTTTAAAGTGAATTTTACTGCATAGCTGTAGAGTTGAGAAATTATAAAAGCTTTAAAATGTTATAAGCTTTTATAAATGTGTTCATGCCTAAAGGTAAGATATTGATTATCAAGAATACCATTATGATGTTGTTTAAGAGATTAGTGTTTATTTATCAGCATTTAAATGTACACTTAGGTGTCTGAGTTCTCCTGGGATTACTGGGATTACCATGCTCGGCATAAAAAATTATATGTTTTAAAAATAACATGAAACTGTATGTTAATGCTGCTATCGTTATTTACGGTGTTGCAATTATTTAGTTTCTCAGTTTCTGATAAGAATGAGGCAGGAGAGGTTTATGTGAGAGTCTCTACACATATTTAGCACATATAAAATGAGCTTCACCGAAAGTTTACGAGCTCGCTTATTTTAATGCGGAAGTTCTAAAGAACGCTCCGTGCATATGGTCAATTACAAGAAAAAAAAAGTGTGATCATATCACTTGATTTGAAATATTGTTTGTTTGTTTTTTCATTGTCCTTTTTTAATTATCAGTATCATTAGGGAAAAAAAGAAACTCTTTAATAAAAAGAATTAAAATTGTTTCAGATAATTATAAAGTAGGCAAATTTCCATCTGTTTTTAATGCACATTTTTCTTCACAGCTAATAGAATTAGTGCCACAAAAAAGTTCCAAAATGTTCCATAATTTAGCAACACACTGATTTGTTGAATTAAAGATTGTGATCTATTGATTTACAAATATTCTTTTTTTAAATTAAAAGTTAAAAAGTTGCTTAGTTTCAAATTTACAATTGCCCATCTTTTTTATTTCAACTCTGATTATTTGATTGATCCCATTTCCTACTGTTGTATGGCATATACTATAATTGATATCACCTATAATTGATATGAAATCAACTATAATTAGATTAATCAGAAAAAGGCCACAGTCATTCTCAGAGCACCATGGTTGAAAATTTGTACACCTGAAGGGGGAGCTCTTGAGTGTGGTTTTTTGGGAGTAATGTGGCTGTGGTGACCCCGTTCATTTTTGTTTTCATAGGAAGAGGAGGAGTCGGACTCAGGGCGGACCCAAGATGATGTGAAGGTATGTGACCCCACCTAAATTCCCCCCCTAACTGCTCTGGAGTTCAGGGTATTAAACCCAAGACACGCCCATCCTCAGTTTATTGCAGTGTTATGATTGGTTTCAAACCAAGAGAACACCACATCACTGAGGAACAACATGTGTGTTTGAACTTGCAGAGAAGGGTCATATGAGAGTAATACAACATGTTCTTAATGTTTTCATGCATATTTATTGAACATTAGGGTTATGCACAGTTACTTTTGTTATACATTCATTTAAAATGTACAAAAAGTGTTCAGAAGTTTGGGGCCAGTTAAATGTATTAGATGTTTTTAAGTTATTTGATCAAAACTACAGTCAAAACAGTAATAGTAAGAAAAATTATAATAATTTAAAATGATTCAGCTGCCATTATGCCAGTGATTGATTTGGTCCTCAAAAAACATTTCTTATTCTGATCTGTACTGCTTAGTATTTTGTAAAAATCAAACATTTTGTTCCAGGATTCTTTGAGAAATAGATCAAAAGAACAACATTTATTAAATGGAATTTTGTGTAACAATACAAAAGTCTTGACTGTCACTTTTTATCAATTTAATACATCCTTGCTGGATAAAACAATTAATTTTTGTCAAAAAAGAAAAAGAAAAAAAAAAGTCTTACTGACCACAAACTCTTGAACAGTGTATATGGTATTCACATGGCACTATCATGATAGTGTCCAGAAGCACATTTATGTTGTCATTTTATGAATAGATTTTCTGATTATAAGTTCCAAGAGCAAGAATCTAAATTCCAGTTCTATCTAAAAGGATTTCAGATGTGCAAAGCACTGCAGTGGCAAGTTGTTTCATGCACTGACATTACTTTTTCATAATAGAAGCTTGCGATGTTGCATAAATTTAGAGCCACACCCCAAAGACAGAACACTGTTCGTCATGCTTACTAAATAAGAGCATATAAACATGTTTTGTAATGAAATAATTTGATTAAATTGATTGCTTAATAATGACTTTTCCAAATGTAAGAGTTATGGTGCTTTTTATTTTTATGTGGGTTCAGTTCATTTTTGTCCTTTCGACTGTTATGCACCCAAAAACTACAATTCACATTCACTCACCCTCTTGTTGTTTAAAACCCATATGGTGTTTTGGTTTTCATTGGAACCTAAAAAGGAATTTTGAAGAATCTTTATCCACCTATTGCATTAAAAAAAAACAGCATATGGGTTTGGATGAATGGCATGAAAGTGACTATTCCTTTAAATGCAGGCTGTAATCTTCACTTATAAAGTGTCTTATAACTTTATGATTCAGACTTTTTTTTTTTTTTTTTGGTCTTTGCTGTTGTAAAATGCATGCAGGGGCATGACAATGAAATGGCAAGAAGTAGGTCCATTAACCTGTGGTCCCATTTTTGGGCTAATCTTAAATGAAAAAGACCTCTTTTAGGACAGGCCCCCTGCCTCAGTGGAGATAGATGGGTCCTTTTTTGTCTCACATTGTTTTGCCAAACTGGGTTTTCAAGTGAATGGACTGTTGTTAGGATTTGTGCTTTTGGCTACAAGCGATTCATCTCTTAGTGAGTCATATCTCTCTTTCTCTGTGCTGTCCTAGACAGATTTTCTTCTTGGGAGCTTTTACGAGACCATTCTTCCATCTGCACATCCTGTTGCTGAGTGACTGTATGTGTGAGATTGTGTAAAGGAGGACAGTGAATAGAGGCCCAGTGTATTTTTTCTGCCTAGTTTTAATTATTAGGGCTTTTGCACTTTGGTGCTGATTTCATCACCATCAGTTTTTAAGCCTCCCAAGAGAGAGATTTTGTGTTTTAAAAGTGTTGTAAAAACACATGTTTCTCATTTGAATAGATAGTAGTGTATTAAGATCTGCACAAAATTGCATAAATGTAATTAAAATTTTTTTTTTTTTAAATTAAAAAAAATGTTTATCCTTTGGCTCTGCCGTTGTTGGACTTGGAGTTGGCACAAGGGGGCACTGACACCTGTTAAATAAACAAGCACACATTGTTATTAGCCCATGCTGATAATGTCAAAATGGCCAAATATTAATCCGTTCTAACAATATATTACTTGGTCTGTCATAATTCATCTCATGTACACATACATGCTGACTTGAAACGACGTCGGAAGTAAAAAGTGTTATTGATTTTTAATTATGCATGTTTATCCTTTTCTTCTTTTGTAGGACATCACAGAAGTGGAGGTTAAAGACCCCAATGAGCTTGTTGGTAAGTATAAAATTAATAAATTATACTGTCATCTTCAAATAAATATATTTTCAAAATTTAGCTTGAATATGGTAGAGAGCACCGATGCGTATATGTGCTTCAGGCAACATGGTGTAATCGCTTTGTCGGAAAGTGGCTGAGGGGTGTGTGTGTGTGTGTGTGTGTGTATTGACTGTGCCCAGGAAATGAGTGATCCAGGTTGGATTGCTTCAATCATGCTTTATGGAAATCCTGTGTGATTAGTTTGATTATAGTGAGACCTCAGGATCAACACTTTTCTATTAAACCTAATAAGTATAATCCTGGTTGATTCTGGTAACAATGCTTTCTGATTTAGGACTGTCATTTACATCATGTAATCTGCTGAGTATTTTGCAGATTAATCAAGTCCTGACAATAAAAAATAAATCGCAGCATGTCAAGGATGCAAAAATGCTTCAAAATGTCCCGTTTATAATAAGCTCAACTTGCAGTTGATCTGCTGCTTTAAATGCTCAAGCACTTTAAAATCAGGTGGAATCTTGATATTGTACCTCAGTTATTATCGTTATAATTGTGGCGTGGACTTCACTGTTCTCATAGCTTTAGAATAGTTATTAAAACTTTATAGTTATCATCCTTAGTGTACATAGGCCTTTGTGATTAGCCTCCTTCTTGCCAATTCATAAAGATTTTATTTTTATTTATTTATTTTATTATTATTTTTTATTTTTATTTAATGTTTTTGATACTCAAATTTTTAAAAAGTTATGTTGTGTGCACGCATCTGAAAAAAAAAACAACTTCATCTGCCATTTGGTCAAACACACAAATAGTCTCACACCAATCTTGCTTATGAATTACTTTGTCTCTGTAAATGAAGCTGAAACAGGAAATTGTTTTAATATACTATACGTCAACATTAATATCTATTTGGTATTATTACTTCAGCCTGATATAGAGAAAGAGTGAAAAAAAAACTTTATAATGTGCAACATTATTAACAACATAACACACGGAGGCTGCACTAGAAGTTTGTGATGTGTGGCCCTTAACTTTCCCTTTGTGTTTATGTGTAAAAACAGTATTTATAACACCACATATCTTTCTGATGCAGTCAGAGACCGAATATTCTTTTTTTACGGTTGTAGGGAGTTACTGTAAACAAGACACTTGGGCGAGTAACTGAACGTTCCACTTTGTCTTGTTTTCTTCTCATTAAAATGTGCAAAAATCAGAATAGACCATAGACGGGAAGGTCTTGTCGGAGACTCAAAGATTTTCTTTGTGGTTGCAAGACAGAAGCTCTTTAGATTCGTCTCTAATTTTCCCTCCTTCTCTTTTTGGAGTCTTTCTGAGATGGGAGTTGGTGTATGGGCTTTGTGTGTGATGGTGCCACTTGTTTGGGTGGACAGTGAACTCTGAAGATGCCAGAGAAGTGAGTCACTTACAGTCAACGTATGATTACTCTGATGGAGAGGAAATGACAAAAACCGACCTATGGAGAGAGATCTACTGTTCTAAGATCAGCTAAGATCACAGTGTAAATCAGGTCAGGGATAAGAAATCTGAGAGCAGTAGTGGGGTTTTTAGAGCTTTTATAGAAGACCTTCAACTTGCCAGCATTCCTGTGCACACTTGCTGCCTGCTGCTACCACATTTACTCTAATCACACTGTAATTATTAGGATATGCTTGAATGCTTTATAAAACACAGCTTTCAGACCAACTACATGAAGCTGAATCCTTGACAGCCACAAATATATTCACACACTCCTAAGTCTTGTAAAATGACAGTTTTATACTGAAGTTTTTATATTTTCTTAGAACATTTGAGCTGTGTTTGTCTTTGTTGTTCTGGCTTTGTTGCTAGGTTGTTCTGGGTGGTTTCTAGGTGGTTGCTTGGGTGTCAACCCCCCACATCTCTGTATAATATTTTGGTCACTGTAGTGGGCAACTTTTGGAAGTAAAAATCCCATTCATTTTATCCATAGGGAATTTATTTTGAAAGATAAATTAATCTGTAAAAAAGACAGACCTACTGTGAGCTATGAGGTTATTAATCGATGGTGTATGCTTTTATTGATGTCGTCAAGCTTTATTTCAACTTATTTTTAACTAATTGTTTAACAGTGGAATTTCTGGAGAAAAACTACTTTACCCATGATTCTGCAACAAAAAAAAATCTCCACCAATCAGAAAATTGAAACAAGCAAATTGAGCCAAAAGAGCTCTTTAATGGCCTCTCTAATGCAGTCTTATATATTCTCAAACAGTGAAAATATTTGTGTGTATTTTGCAATGAACATATTTTTTGTTTCTTTCTATATAAATAACATCTTTAAATCAGTAGTTTATTATTTCTCTTTTTTTGATTGTAATTCATGGGATTGTATTTCTTTACCTCATTAAAGCATTAATACACTCTGAACTTTTTATTACAAGCACTTCGTGTTTATTTGCCTCTTTATTATAAATCGCTTGTATTCCTCATTTGTAAGTTGCATTGTATAAAAGTGTCTGCTAAAATAATAAATGTAAATGTACTTTTTTTGTCTTAAATTTATGTTGTTATTCACCTCGTAGCTGGTTTGTTCGGTTTAACAAAGACTACTTGAAAATCCCTATGGAAAAAATGAATGAGAGAAATACTTTCCAAAACCAAGGCCACTAAAAAAAGTGGATGGGGACTGTTGCACTCTATACAACATGGGTTCCTCTTTCAATATGACCATCAGGTGAAAAATAATTCTGATCACTTAAAATCACAATTTGAGATGTCATTTATAGACGAGTTATGCTTTACAGTTTAGTACTTAGAGTCTAAAATCTCTAACCGTAAGTACAGTACAGGTGTGCATGATCTGTTTTGCCAAAGGGTTGTTCTCAAAAGTACGGTTTACGTAAGGCTGCTTTGGCTGAAAAAATGCTTTTACCTTTCTGAAGTACTTCGGCAAGTTTCCATCACTAGAGGGCCTGTTTTTACATGTTTATGTCTGTGTGTGTCTGTGCATTGCTTAGGGAAGCATGCCACATCTAGAGGGCCCCACCCAGCCCTTCCCTGCTTCTGTGTGCGTGCGTGTGTGTGTCTGTCATGCGTTTTAACAAACGGAGGCATGTTTTGGCCCTCAGTTACTGCCTCAGACCTGCCCAGAACAGCAGCCAGGGGGTGTGAGAGAGGCAGATGGGGGAGGAAGGGTGTGTGGGATTGAGATGAGAGGAGGTGAGGTGAAAGAGAATTCGGCAGTGGCATGTTCCAACCAGTATGGTTTGAATAGTGTTCACTGCTGCATGTGTACGCAACCACAAATTCCATTTCTTGGTAATTTGCTCCAGAGACGTCTGATGAAAGCTGCTGTTAGACACTTCTAGTTTGAGGGGAAAAAAATTATTGTAAATGCTTACGAAATTAAAGAAGTAGTTCAGTGTCATTTTAAAAAAAAAAATGAAAATGAAATATAGCTTGAGGTTAAAGTTGCATACAGAATCCAGAATGTTTGTGTTTGGAAACTTCATACCACTGATGGGAGTATTTTTTTCCCTCCAGTTGATTTCTTTGTTTATTTATTTATAAAATCATGTGCTTTTTTTTTTTTTTTTTTTTTTTTTTTTTTTTTTAAGTGATATGTGCTTACTTCTGCCTATGTGAAATATGTAAAAGTCCATATCAAAGAAAACTGATGTAACTGCACAACTTGGTTTAAATAAATAAGCTTGCATTATATTTAATTTTTTAAAAAATAAAAAAACAGTAAAAATATATTTTTTAAAAAACTTATCAAAGAAACAGTATGTAACAAATATGCTTGCAGTATATATTATGTTTAAAAAAACTATATAGGTAATTTTTATATATATTTTGAAGAAAAAAAATGTAACAAGTTTATATATATGTTTATATATATATATATATATATATATATATATATATATATATTATTATTATTTTTTTTTTTTGCAGAAACAGATAACTGTTTTTTTACATTTTCAAAAATCATGTTTTTAGTGTTATGTTTTTGTGTTAGCTAGCTGTATTTTTTTAGTTATTTTTGAACCTAATCAAAATAACCCAACTGCAGTTTGATTGAGATTAATTGGAATGCACAATGAAAAAACATGATTTTTGAAAATTGTTAAAAACGGGGTGATCTGTTTTTTGCAAATGAACTCTTCATATATATAAAACAAATTAACCAATATAAATAAGCTTGCATTTTATTAACAACATGAGAAAAATGCTCAGAAACCTATAGCAAGTTTGCACGGCCAAGCACTACTAGGTTTTCTTGAGAAAATATAAAAATCTAGTTTTATGAGCATGCTGTATGACTTACTGTCATTACTCCACTGCAGAATTTTAGGTTTTAAGTAAATTGCATGTATTTGCTGTCTTTGAGTATTTTTTCTTTCTTCTTCACAGCACAGTTTTCGGAGAAGGTTCGGAATATGTCTCCAGATGAGATCAGAATTCCTCCTGAACCTCCCGGGCGTTGTTCCAGTCATCTGCAGGTGAGATGGTTGCTGTATTCTGTTTGAGATGTTCTTGACTTGCTGCCATGGACTCCAATGAGAGAAATCTTGAGGGCACTTGTTCACTGTGCTTGTTTTCTGATAGATGCTAGTCTCAGCTATCAAATGTCTTGTCCGCTGACCATTGACAGGCTTATGCATATTGCACAAACAAATGACAAGAGTGGGCCAAAATCGATTCTAATCTGATTGGTTGGCTGCTGTGCAATTTCCAGGAGTCACATTTTTACCCACAAAGCTGTGTTAAAGACTGCTGCAGTGAACATGTTTGTGAGGTCATTTAAAATAATATTTTTTTTAGGCATTCGGTAATAAATGTCTTTTAAGCACACTTACATTTATGAAAAAATCAAAACCAATGGTTTTTGGACAGAATGTACTACTATTGCATGATTATTTGAATGAGTGTTTATTGACTTTGATAATAGACTGCCATTAACATTTCAGATTTGCCCATAAACATCACTTTAAAAAAAACAAACAGAGGTTGGTCAATTTTTCACGATTTAAAATTAGTTCAAATTTGTTAGATAACAATATGATCTAACAATAAACTAGTCATTAATTTAAGGTTATGTTAATTTCAACATATTAATACTTATTTAAAATAACAGGTTGTCCATTAACATTAGTCAATGCGCTGTGAACTGACATGATCAGCAATGAACAATTGTATTTTTATTAACAAAAATTAATAAATACTGCAGAAAATATTGCCCATTTGTTAGTTTTTGGTGATTTTGGTATTTAAATGAAGTCATCATCAGTCTAAGCACTGTTACTTTAATTTGCATAAATACTTTTGTGAATCAGATGCTAAAACAACACCGATTGTGCAGGCAAATGAACAGTGCGATCAGTGTTGTTCATTCTTGGTGAATATCCTTATCTGAATTTTCAGTAGAATTTGATATTTTTATTTGTTTAAAAGCATGAGTCAAATTCTTTAAAAAATGGGCACAGTTTAATGCAAACATGTTTTTATCAACAGTATCAGTTTCCTGCTGTTTTTTTTTTTTCCCCCCCCCATATGCCAGCTGAAAAACATTCTCTCAGCTGCTTTGTTTTGGTTGGACTGCTGCTCCTTGTCAGCAGTCATAAAAGGAGAGTTCTTATGGGTTCATTGTTTCAGTTCTTGGCAAGCTGTTTAAAGCACATGTTCAGATCCTGGCTGGCATGTTTTATCTCAGGGTGTGGCACTGGGGGGTTTGGGGGGGGGGGGGGGGGGCATTGTAGGTGTCAGGCTTTCAGGTGTTTTGCCCCACCTGGAGGTAAGGACTGGCAGTTCGCCCTAAATCATGCAAATTGCATGTTGTCAGTACATGTCCAGACTAGAGGTGCAAACTTTTGAGGTCAGTGATGTCAAAACCGTGTTGATGCCAACGTCATATTTGAACGTATTTTGTTAGAATTTTTTGGTTTGTTTAATTGCAGTAATATTTATTCATATCTTTTATCAAATTCCTAATAATCCTACCACTTCCTGTTGCAGCTCTCTCTCTAGTGAGCAGTCGGGACAGGTGAACATGGGTGTGGTTTTCACACTCCAGTACAGCATAGTACTGATAGATGGGCTGTGTTCTTTTTCCACGTTATGATGAATATCCTGTCCCTGTGGCTATGCTTTAATCACTGCTCAGACATGATCCTCATTCCCTTATACATCTGAGTTGGTCTTGCTTCTAACTTTCTTGTAGCACATTTTGTACAGATTAACTAAGATCAGTGTCTCAACCGTCAACAAAGGACTTTGCAATTTATTTGACTTCTTGGAATGTGAGGGAAAACAGATTGAGGAGCTGAAAATGGCACATCTCCAAGTGCTTCTTGGAGTCTGGTTGTCAAAAATCACCCTCTAGTTCTAGAAACTCACACTCGCACAAAGACTTTATTCATTCTTAGTGTCTCACAACACTTGGAGCAAAGAGTCAGTTTTTGTCTTGTTTTGTACTGCACATTTTGCATTTAAAATGGACCCAAGTGGGCTTAAAATGGAGTTTGTTCATTTAGCAATATCATACATGCACGTAATATCAGTAATGATAGGGAAAAATAATGATTCCCTTTTCTGTTTGTAGGAAAAGATCTTTAAACTTTATGAGCGGAAGCTTCATGGAGACTTTGATACAAACAGCCATATTCAAAAGAAGAAAGAGTTTCGCAATCCAAGGTCTGGAGATAAGAAGTGTTTATGACCCATAATGCACCAGACATAACCTGAAGTAAATTAACTTTTGATATTGTTTTATTTGTTTGCAACCTAACCTTGTGTTTGTTTATAGCATTTATGAGAAGCTTATCCAGTTCTGTGGTATTGACGAACTTGGAACCAATTATCCAAAAGTAGGTGGTAATGCTTACCTGTTAATACCACATAAATACATGTTATTCACGTCTGTTACAAAAATAATATTTTTGTGTTTACTTCTCCACAGGACATGTTTGATCCCCATGGCTGGCCAGAGGATTCGTATTATGAGGCACTAGGTAAGTTTAGCTCTAAATTATGTTTGACGTTTAAACTCGTATGAATTGAATTGACTACATCTGTTAGCTATTTGTGTGCTGTCCTCTCCACAGCCAAAGCTCAGAAAGTGGAGATGGACAAGCTGGAAAAAGCTAAAAAGGAAAAGACCAAGGTTAGAGCTCTGAGGCACTCCATTTATTAAAAAGAAATAAAAGTAATATTATAACATTTGTTTGTACTGTCTGGGTCACAACATCACTGATTGATGTTAATGTGTGTTCTTTTTTTATCCTTTTTTTTTTTTTTACCCATGTGTCTGTAGATTGAATTTGTGACGGGCACCAAAAAAGGTACCACTACTAATGCAGCAGCTTTGGCCACAAACACAACAACTGCCTCTTCCACAGGTACACTACAAGTGTGTTTGATGCAAATAATGAGGACTTGAGGGTTTAATGCTGCTTTAAAATAAGAAAATTATAACATAAGATAAATTACTCTCTTAAGATAATAGCCTGTGCTGATAATAATTATAAGAATAAGAATTGTAGTAATAATAATAATAATATTGTTTTCAATTATCAATTATTATTATTGAAAGATATATAATTATGAAAAATTGAAAATATATTTTAATATATTTTATCTGTGTGTAAATTTAGTCTCTTTTTTTTTGGTACCAGTTCCAAAAAACAACAGAGTAAGTAAAAATTATACTGATAACCTATCAAATCAACTAAATCTACAAAATCAAAAACTAAATTAAACCAAAATGGGTTCTATTGCATTTCCTTATTCAGATTTTAATGTATTTTTTTTTTGTTCATTTTTGTGGATTTTGAGTGACATAAAGTGGTATTTTATAAAGATCTTAAAGGGGCTATATGTAACAATTTTCATGCATTAATCACTTTTTTTTTGCCAATCACTTTAATCACTTTATTGCCAATGTGTGAACAACTAGTAATGAAACTACTTCAGCTTTCTAGGTTGCCAGTTAAATCCTGTAGACTCATTTTTATTTGAAACTCTTGGGATGTTTTTGCCAGGAAAATCAAAGGGATGTGACGTTTATGCGCTCCCGGAAGCTAATGACACATGAAACGAATGCTTATGTTCAGGTTAAAGGTGCAGTAGGAGATCTTGGAAAATGCTAACTTTTGCCTGATAGCACTGAAAGCGAATGCCCCACCCTCTCTGCAAATCTCCGTCCAAAGCCATGCCCCCTGAACGCTCACAGGTCAGACGATCAGACAACATTACTACAATACATCATGTGTCATTCACCGGTGAGAAAGCTTTATAGTACAGTTAGTAAAAGTACTACAATATCAGGAAGGAAGATCGGGTTGTTGATGTTTGCCTGCCATTCTCGCTCTGTCTGCAATAGCGTACGTGAACGCGCTGATGACGTATCCTGTCTGCACGAACCGGGTGTACAGAGGTATGCAAATACATATGTTGACAGGCAGGTAGGAAAGTCAATAAAAACGCTCGGAACGAGTGTTTTGATTGGACAAATGTTTATTGGTCCTACGCCTTCCACAGAATATAGAAATACAGATAAATACATTTAGACCACTTAACTTAATGATTGCTATCGGGATGTGAAGAGATTTTCAACCAGCATAACAAAAAATGTTTCTGAAGACAATCACCTATTGCACCTTTAATGCCGAAAAAGCTATTCTGTCTATAATGTCATTGTGTCATGCAAAGATAAGGGATTCATTCAAACTAGTCTCTCAGAGCCAGATTTATTTTGTTATCGAGAGGAAACTGTATTTACGTATTCATCTAAACATCGCTCTCAACAGTGTGGACAGAGTCTGAATGTTTGTTAACGGTATATCGCTGAAAAAGATGCTGGCTGCAGTTCACTTAACAGCCACCGGTGTCACTAATAACAAGGGTTTCTGAATTCTACACATAGCCCCTTTAAGTGTGAAATCACCCTTTTTTCCTTTATTACACATCTGTTGGGTTAGTGCTACTGATAACAAATTTACTGTTAGTGCAAATTGAATTCATTTTGAGTTTGATGACCTAGCAGATGCACAGAAGAGGAAGAGCAAGTGGGACTCAGCAGTACCAGTGACCCTGGCACAACCCGCCCTCCTCACCACCACTGCCACCCTCCCTGGAGTCGTCTCTGTGACCACAACAGCCAGCGGCACCAAGACCACAGTCATCTCTGCAGTGGGAACCATTCTCAAAAAAGCTAAGCAATGACACAAAAAAGACAGGGGGATTTCACTTTAGGTTGCCAGATTGATAGTTAATGGCTGTTGCACATGTAAACGTAACAAGTTCTGCAGTTTTTGCTTGAGCAACAGTTGGTTTTAACAGTCTGGCAACTGGAATAGATGGTGTTTTCCCATTTTCAGAAAGTGGAAAAATCTGGATATAGCTTTATAATGGTATAATTGTATCAGACATCTCTGTGTTTGGTTTTGACTACCTGTTTCAAATGCATTCATCTGATGGCTGATTCTTTGATTTAAACTTCTTGGTTGTCTATGCTCTGATGGTTTCCATTGAATTCATGATTCTTGTATGTAAAAACGATCCTACAGCTGTCATACATACATACATGTTGCAGTAAAGTCATCTGAACTTTCATGTCCCATGTATGAAAACTGAAACCTGCAATAATTTATTGCTTATCAGAAAATTAGATTTTTCTTTTCAATAATCATTCAATGTTTGATAGATGCCCAGTCTGGTCCATCTGCTATCTGTGTTTCCATTTTCATGTTTTGGATAGGTCATGTCACACAGAACAACAATTAAACATCACCAGTGGATTCTTTCAGTATCTTATTATAACAATAACTAATCAGGGCTATCTGACTGTATTATTGCATTTATTATAAGACACAAAGGGTCTTATATTTTGGTGCAAGTTCATTTTTACCATTTTTTTTTTCTGTCATTTCTAACTTTTTATTTCATTTTAGCAATGCAAGTAGTTTTTAACATGTATATATTGAAATGACTCTCTATAGCTCATCAGTGTAAAAATAAATGTTTTTTTGTATAATTGCAAATCTGTTGAATTTTCATTAATCACTCTGCTTTCTTTGTTTAATACAAATCTGAAAGGATCTGCCTCTGGGATGAAGAAACACAGCCGTAGGATGTGATGTCAGGCAGTGTTGAGGAATGTGTTTCAGGTTCTGAATTTGGAAGATGGTGTGTGTTTACTAGATGGATCACTGATTTATATTCACACGATACCTTTTTTAAAAATTTTGAACTCGAGCCATCCAAACTTTCGTTCAAGCCTAGAAATGCTGGGCAGTGAGGTTCATTGCTGGCTTTTTCCCTTGGTCATATTTAAAACTATCCGCTGGGAATGTGGTGGTGCAGCCTAGTGATTATAGATCAGGGCTTGGTTATCAAAAGGTTGTGGGTTCAAACCTACTACCCTTGATCTAGACACTTTTATTTAAATGGCGGTCATTTGAAACTGTAAATTGTTTATCTACTCTACCATTCAAAAGTTTGGGGTTTGTAGTATATTTTTGTTTTTTGAAAGAAGTGTCTTTTGTTCAGCATAAGTATCTTAAAAAATACAGTACTAATAACAGTAGTATTGTGAAATATTATTGCAATTTAATATACAATTATTATAATTAAATTTAATTATCGGTTAAAAACAGTTCTACTGGTTATTTTTGTGGATTTTCTCAGAATTCTTTGAATAGAACACTGTATAAGTCTTTACTGTCACTTTTGATCAATTTAATGCATCATTGATGAATAAACATCAATTTCTTAAAAAAAAAAAAAATCTACATTAATGTTTTGAATGCTGCTGAATTCCCCAATTTACCACTTTAAATGGCTCGACTTGCCTGTAATATGTTGGATGATTTTTTTTTTTTATTACATATTGTAATATGTCATAAAATAATAAAATACTCAAAAACATTTAGTAAACTTCTTAGGATGTGACAGGAGTGGCAAGAGCAGCTAATGGGAATCTGTAGGAAGAAAACTGGTATCAGTAGGCTGTTCCAGTTTGTTCATGTTCATGATTGAAAAGTTACAACAAAAACAGCTTTACCTCATGCCATCTGGTCTGTAGACATTTACACTTGTGGTCAAAATTTTACATACATTTTGTAGTATCTGCAAAATGTTAATTATTTTATCAAAATAAGAGGGATCATACAAAATGCATGTTATTTTTTTAGTACTTTATTTAGAACTTGAATAAGATATTTCACATAAAAGATGTTTACATATACTCCACAAGAGAAAATAATAGTTGCATTTATAAAAATGACCCCGTTCAAAAGTTTCTTAATAAAAGTTCTTAATGCTGTGTAGTTACTTGGATGATCCACAGCTTCTTTTTTTTTTTTTTTTTTTTTTTTTTTTTTTTAAATAGCTGTTCATGAGTCCTTTGTTTGTCCTGAATTTCATTCGAGAAGCTTCCCCTCAGGAAGTTTTCTCTCAGGGCAGAACATTGACTGTTAGTCTTGGACAAATGTATCTGTTTTTAACTGATTTGGAACAGATTATCCAGCAACACCAAGTATTTACTATAATATAGTATAATACTATTATATAAAATACTATAATATAGTTAAGTGCATTTGTTTCAGCTCTTTTGTCATTTCTTCCTGCCAAGAGGGCAAGTTCTGGTCGCACGTCTTAACCCACTCTTTCCTACTGGCCTGCCAAGATGGTATTTTTGATCAAATGCAAGACTTTATGGTTATAACAAATGGTGCTTTCTTTATTATTTGACTTTTGCATGGCCCCAGGTAAAAACATTGACGCACAGGAGTAAGTTTGCCAGCAGAGATTGTGCGAGTGCAGTATGTGCTGACTGTGCGTCAGGGTGACTCAGATTAAAGACACACCCTGTACAAGCCCTGGCTCCACTGATCTTCTGTGAATCTGGCCACGAACGTTTACTCATGCAGTGCACATAATTGTAATGTTGCTACCAAGTATTTAAACATGCATAGTGATTCAGTGAATAAACCCAGAGCTTGACCATATTTTTTTTTACATTCCTGTGTTACAGTTGTGAGGGAAGAAATTATGAACTCACAATTTGTTTTGTCTATTTGTTTTTATAATTTTGATTATTGTTATTACAATAATTTATTACAACAATACAATACAACACTATACAATACAACACAACACTAATAATAATAAACGACATATTAGAATGATTTTTGAAGAATCGTGTGTGTGTGTGTGTGTGTGTGTGTGTGTGTGTGTGCATGTGCATGCAGTATTTTGGCAAAAAAAACTGTTTTTAAGCCAGTTATTCCTATCTTTTTTGTGGTGTGTCAGTAGGAAATATCTACCGACAAGCAATTTCCTGCTGGCAGCAGCAGCAATAATCTACAATTACAGCAATAACCAACAGCAGCAGTAGCATAGCAAGTATATTTTCCGCCAAGACCAAATTCATTAACATCGTCATATCCATTGCCAGGCTAAAATCTTCCGAGAGTTGTCAGGATAGAATTGTAATAATCCAGTGAGATTTTTGTATGCACAAGGAGTCTGACATCATCATCCAGTCTGTCTGGAATGACATGAAGAATCAAAAACTGAGACAGACTTTTAAGACAGAACTGTGGCAACGTCTCCAAGACACTTTAATACACCTTCCTACAAAGCTGCCTGAAAAAAATTATATGCAAGTGTACCTAGGACAAAAGCTGTTTTAAACAAAAAGTGTGGTTACATCAAATGTTGATTAGATTTAGTTAATATATAAGTTAATTGATAAATCAAATCTATTTATGGCTTTATTTTTAAAAGCACCCTCACTTTACAGCATTTTTACACAAATGCCTGCAACTTTTCACAGTACTGTACCTTTGCAGGAAGGTTTCTTCAGGTGTTTTGGAGACATTGCCACAGTTCTTCTGGACTTTTGCACAGTAAAAGTGTGTGTGTGTGTGTGTATATATATATATATATATATATATATATATATATATATATATATATATATACATATAGCCTATATATATATATACATACATACATATACATATAGCCTATATAGCACTGAATTTTATGCAGTGCTATCAATGTTATATTGTAATATTTCTGTATTTTTTTCAGGATTCTTTGATTAATAGGAAGTTCAGATAACATATTGTAATGTCGCTTATGGATGTACTGCACTTTTCCAATTTTGTGGTATCATTTTTTTGGTAGGTTTAGTAGCCTAGAATAGCTCTTTGGAGTCTAGCTCTTCTTATTTGCTAGTTTTTGGTCTGCTTTCAAAGACAGAGGCTCCCCTTTTCATTTGTCCGACTTGATTACAAATAACAAAAGAAAGTAATAAATTCTTAGTGAATCTTTTGTCATGTAAATGATGGAACCGCTCGCCTCACAAAAGAGCGGTTGCCAAAAATGTGCGTAATGCAGTCCAGGGCGTTTGCCAGTGCTTGGAAAATGTGAATTTAAAAATGCATGAATGTTTGTAAGTATGATACACAACATCTGAGCCGATTCGGAACGCGCCTAAGATGCCCACAGATGTTTTGTAGGGGCTCGCAGAGTTTTGAGACAGCCTGACTGTTGTAGGCGACAGCGGAGTTCCTCTGAAGACGTGAGTTAAATTTGTTTGAGCACTTTGTTGGAGCAAATCAAACTCATTTTTAATATTGTAAGTGTTTTAAATACACGTTAAAACTGTTTGCAGACGTAATACGCTTCATGGGTGGTCGGATTTGCCAGAAGAAAGCCTGAGAGAAATGTTTTTGACCGCTGAGGGGAAAACAATATTTGTTTTGGAGAAGTGTTTGTGCAAGTCTGTGGTGTAATATGTATTTATAAAACATATACAGCAGCTTTTAAGGAGTAAACGATTCATACATCCTGCCAAGAAAGATTACCATGGTAACCACGGTAAATTGTAGTTCGTCGCCAGTAATTCTGAAAGCTTCTTACACTTCTTTATTAAGGCATGCGCTTTTTCTTTTAAATAAGACACAAATCCCATGTCCCACGAGAGAGCGAACAAGTATGTTCTATGAACTGTTATAACACAAAATTAGCAACAAAATAAGCAACTAGTTATGTCACATGATATATCTTTAATGTCTTGACACTTGTTGCTGCTTAGTATAGGCTAACCTGCAAACCTGTCTGTTACCATTCTAGATTTTGAAAAATTTATTTTGTTGTATTTATTTCATTTGTTAGTGTTTTCTATCTGTGAAAAATTACAACAATTAAAATAGTAATTATTCATGACCCAAATTTTGGGTGCAAAACCTCCTTTTGACCTTTTTGAGGTTGACAATCAGCATTTTTAAAAATCAATTCATTCATTCATTCATTCATTCTCTCAGGGCCCTATTTTGTACATTATTTGTGGGAGATGCTTTTAGCAGGGCTACATCAGTAACAATAACAGTAGCTGGTAACTATGTTTGACATAGGGATTCTTTGTGGTGGGAAAGGGAAATCCTGAGAGGGATGTTCTTGACCGTTAAGGAGGAATACAATATTTATTTTGGAAATTCTGTCTGACATTGGCAGAAGATACAGTAAAAAGATATTTTTTTCCCCAAGGGCAAAAATGTACACAAAACGTAGTGAATTTGTTCATTAAATGTACAATCAGACATGTAATATTTGGCACTTATTGCCATTTTCAAAAAATTTGTATCTTGGAGACAATTTTGTAAAAATCCAAACAGCCTGTATAAATTCAGTGTTTATAAACAAAAGAAAGTTAATTATGAATTGGGTGTCCTCTAAGGCCAGAAATAATGCTTTAAGTACATTGATGTTTAAAAAAAAATTATCCAGGGGAAACATTAAAGCATGTGAGGAAATGCAGTTGGAACTTTTCTGATGTCTGGCAGTCAGAAATGGCAATAATAGCAGCTAAGTTTTTCCACAGGTCTTTCTCGAGGGACAGCTGCACCACACACATCCTTTCTAACGCTTCACTGAGTGCCAGGCAGTCTGATTGTTACTCAGGGAAGGACACACCTTATTTCTGACTCATTGTGTGTTTAGTGTTATGCATCTGCCCTGCGGGAATGTGCTTCCCATGATTTTATGTTGCCATGGTGTGCCTGTACGCTTTTCCTGTGTGTTTTTGTTTGTTTTTGGCTGTCTAGATTGTTTTTGGCTATCTATCTATCTATCTATCTATCTATCTATCTATCTATCTATCTATCTATCTATCTATCTATCTATCTGTCTGTCTGTCTGTCTGTCTGTCTACCTATCTATCTGTCATCAGTCTGTTGTTCTATTGTTCTGTTGTTCTATTGTTCTATCTGTGTCTGTCTTTCAATCATTCTGTCATCTATCTATCTATCTATCTATCTATCTATCTATCTATCTATCTATCTATTTATCTTTCTGTCGTTCTGTCATTCTATCATTCTATCTATCTATCTATCTATCTATCTCTGTCTGTCTGTCCGTCTGTCCGTCCGTCCGTCCGTCCGTCCATCTATCGTTCTAGTGTTCTGTCAATATATCTGTCTGTTTGTCTTTCGATTATTCAGTCGTTCAATCATTCTATCTATCTATCTATCTATCTGTCTGTCTGTCTGTCTGTCTGTCATTATATGTCTCATTCTATCATTCTATTTATCCTCTCTTTCTCTCTCTCTCTCTCTCCCTCTCTCTCTAAGCTGGTCTGGATGAGGTCACTGACCTGGTCAAGTTTTTAATGGAGGTCATTCTGGAAACTTTTGCTTTGTTCCCACCGCACAGGAATGCCTGTTTTCACCTCTCTCTCCCCCCCCCTCTCCCCGTTTTTTGCTATATCTCTCGCTTCCTCTCGTGCTGTCTCACTTTCTCTTTTCCCTCTTGAATTAGGGCACATTTTTGTGGCAGTGACATTTGAAAGACTTCAAAGGCAATGCTCTGTGTGAGCTGTTGAGTTCATTTGAGTGTGTGAAGCTTGTCGGATTGTTTTTCATGCATATCTCTGAGTTTAGTTGGTCGCTTTCAAAACTAGCTGCATTTTCTTAAAGTGTGACGAGGCACGTGTTCGTGTGTGTACCTGCGTATGCATGTGCAGAAATGAGTGCGGCAATGATTCTTTGTACCCTGCAGGCAATATATCTTCCTGCCACTCCCTGTGCAAGGGCAGTCAGGGCAGGGTTTCTTCACTCTTTCCCTCTCTTTTTCTCTCTCGCTCTCTTTTCCTCTCCCCCTTGGGGAGGAGCTCTGACCTGTCATTCTCAAGTCCACACAGGTGAGGGTGCTGCTAAAGGAATGTGCAGAGAGCAAACTAGAAAAGGACAGAGGGAAAGGTGGAGCGACCTTGTTACCTCACAAAGCCAGAGAAAGAAAGGAAGGGTGTTGCCTGCAACCCACCTGAACAGCTTGAGCAAGAGAGGAGGGACCAGACACACATTCACTCTTAAACATAAGTCGTATCTGTGGGGAATATTCAGTCGATTTTGCACAGCACCAAGAGGGGTAGGAAGGGAACTTTTTCCTGCAAGCACAAGAAGGTTCCCTGTTGTTTGGATTTGTGAAGACGCAGGTGGAAAACGGGTTCTTTTCCCTCTTTGGTTAATCATTGGACACAAGGGAGAGAATTAAGGATTTCCTTTTAGAGAACTTTGCTGTTTCTGGTTGGACTCTTGGACTTGGATTGGGAAACAACAAACTAAGAGGTTTGTGAGATCAACAATCTTTTTGGAAAGCCTCACAGTCATGCATGTGTTTTGTAAGGCTCTTTTTATCTCTGTACTTCCCCTTTCCTCTTTACTTGCTTGTCTCTTTTTGTTTGTTGTGTTTTTCAGCTGATGATCGTGGCTGGCAAAATGAATAGAATTCTTTGAATCAGTTTGTTTTAGGTCTTTAAAGTTTGCCCACTACTGTTCAGCTGTTTCTGTTTTTCAACTTCTAAAATTTTTCCAGTAAATCTTTATGAATATATGAGAGTGTTTGGCTGTTGGTTGTTTTGCCTTTTGCAAAAGAGAGTCTTAAGCTTTGAAGCACCATTCATTTTCAGTTTTTAATTTTTATTTGAATGTTGTTCACTGTTGTTATGCATTTGTGTCCATCAGTTCACATTTGTGTCTGGATCATTCTGTATATATTGTGACTATTAGATTTGTTGATTGTATTTTAATGTCATTATTATTCTCAGATGGATTTACATTTAGTATTTAACATTTTCCGAGAAAATTAGCTCTAAAAAACTGCAATGTGAAGGAATGACAGCTTTCAAGTCTTATTAAAATTCATTTGCCACAAGAAAATGTCAAGTACACAAAATGTCTAATAGGCTATATTTGTAATGGGTACTTCTGGGTTATGTTGTATTTCTCTGTATATGACTAAACATGATTTATATGCCCAGGTTAGCACAGGCCAGATCAGGTTCACAATAGCATGCTAAGGTCTGTTCAAGTCTCAGGCGCAGTGATATTTATATGAGATTGAGTTTTCTTGCATCCTGGAGTGAAATTCCAGTGATGTTGGTCAAAATATGAACTTGAGCAGTTATATGTGAATGTAAAGTTGATGGATGTGCCATCACTAGGTTTAGAAAATCCTGTTTTGAGGGGGAAAAGTATTGTTTTGTATATTTTGGGGGTTTAGTTTTTTGATGGATAAAATTTGCAAGGCTTTAATTTAACATAATTTAATACACTTAATTTTTAAAAAAAAAAAACACGTCAAAAACCTTGTATGTAACTTGACTTGTACGTAAATTCCAGAGTTAGTGATTTTTGTGCCATTGGACATGTTCATAGTACTTGAACTACAAACTTGATGGTTTTTCGCAAGTCTGCAGTTAGTTCAGCACCAGCTGCTACTACAAGTAATAAGTTTCACCAAACCACATTTAGCAAAAGCTGACTGCACAGAATGAGTATGGAGATGTTCAGAGGTTGTGTTTTGTGTACTAGATGGAGCTCAGTGGAATAGAACAAATTCAACTAAAAACACTTAAAAAAAAGTGAGAAGTGACGCAGAGTCGAATGCAGACTCTGTGTCCTGTTTCTAATCAGCAAATATTGATATGGAATTAAATTCAGAAATTAATATAATGTAATTAATTACAAAAAATAATAATTTGAAAGTTATATTAAATTATGCAGAGTACAATCAAAAATTAATTTTTGCAATTCAATTAGAAAAAAATAAGACTTAAGTGTAATGCACAAATATATATAAGAAAAGTTGTTCTCAAACTTTCCATTGTCTTTCTCTTCACCGTGTCCATCTGTAGAGGATATGAGAGGAATTCCTGAGGAATCATTGGTCTGTTTCTCCTCTTCACTGTCAGAGTTCAGATTTATGGGGGGTGAAATGGGCTCAAGTTTCATTTGATGTTTTCAGGGAGAAAGGGAGGGAGTGAAAAGCGAGAGAAAGTGAAATCAGACAGGTGGATCAGATTTCTGCTTCTGTTTTTGTGATTTAAGCGCTGATATAACAGCTGAGGTGCATGCTATTCTGCTGTAGATTAGATATGGACAGTGGTCTCTAAAAGTGTAATGGACACATACAAATAAATGGTGTTGATTTCAAGTAAGTGTCTGGTCATTATGAGGTTTTTGCTGAAAGTTTTATGGTGTTTACTAAGGCATGTCTCGCATGCCTTGAATTATTCAGTTCGGTTATGATCAGTTATGGTGTGTATCTCCGTATGTGTGCATGTGAATCTGTGTGACATCTGTTCACCATGTTTAACTTAATGTAAAATGTGTGATCTCGCTATTGTTGTATTTATGTTTCAGACTGAAATGGGAGGATGGGCGCTGCGTCTCGCTGTGGGGATCTACGTTCTCTTGCTCGCTGTGACAGCCAGCCGTGCTAATGAGGGTGGGAACATCAACTCTCAAGTCCCTTAAACCTCAAATCTCAGTTACAAACACTTTTACTTAGGAAGCAATGCCAAGTCATTTAAAAACACCAGATTACTTTCTGCTAACTATAATTGGTAATGACAACCAATTTATGTGATGACATTTGGGTTGATGTTTTATTATCTAATACAGTGAAGTACATTTTTTAACTGTCCAAATGCTTTGCATGCTATAATATGTATATATATATAATATAAATGTCAATGCGCTGAATAATAAAACATCAGCCCAAGTGTTATGTATTTTAAATAATGATAGCAGAAATTCACTTTTCAAGCAAAAGAAGTTTACTTAGGTTGTTTAAATGATAATACATCATAGATAATATATTTATTGTTAAAAATAATGACGGAAAAAAGTATTTGGTTGCTTCTATTTGGACTTTTTCAAGAATTTTAGGAACTTTAGGAGAACTGACTTTATATAGGTACATTCACTAAAAAGTCATTGCAAAAATGGCTCAGGAAAATGTGAAAAAGTTAGCTTGGAGGAAGTCTCTGGTATTATCTGTTTGATGTTTAAATGTTTTATTTAATGCATCGAAAATTCAAAGGTTTCTCAAATATATAATGCTAAGAAGACTATGCTTTTTTTGTTACATAGTGAACCACTGTACCGCTGCCAGGGCAAAAACCTGCTCAGAATGTATCCGGATTGGCGCAGGATGTGCTTACTGCCCCGATGAGGTGAAACTCACTGATCCTTATGCTGAAGAATGAACTGATGTTGTATATGTGTTTAACATGTTTTCATAACTAGTCTATATGACGTATTGATCCAGAGATCAGGTCTGTAGAAGAGTATTAACTCATTTACAAATCTAAACCATTACAGTCTGATTAGAAATGTCCAACATTCATTTAAACAACAGTCTTATTAAACAGTGATTTGAGCAGTTCTTCTCTTTTTTGTCTCTACTGTCACTTTTGAGCAATTTAATATGTCATTGCTAAATAAAAGTATTAATTAAAAAAAAAAAAATCTTACTGAACTTTCGACCAGTACTGTATTTTATTTTACGGCCCCCACCGTAAATGACACCTACAGCATGGTGTTCGGTTATTTGTGTGTTCATAAAACCTATTGTAGCTCTCTTTATGACCACAGCTGTGTCATTGCTTTTATTTGTATCTGTTATTTCTCTTCAGCTCTTCGAGTATGAGCGTTGTGACCTGAAGAAAAACTTAGAGGCCTATAAATGTAGTAGTCGGATGGTAACAATTGAGAGCAGTAGGAAAATTGAAGAGGTTTGTTTTATCAGAATCCTGTCCCTCACTTTAGTTACATGTCCATATCGTGGAATCATGTGTGTTTATGCGTTCGTGTGTTTTTGTGTGTTTTTCAGAATGTGCAAATCAATAAGTCCCTGAAGTACTCTCAGGTGGCCCCTCAGCTAATGAGGATGACGCTTCTCCCCGGGGAGGAGAAGGAGGTGGAGATGGAGGTGTTTGAACCAGCTCGTGGCCCTCTGGACCTCTACATCCTCATGGACTTCTCCAACTCTATGTCTGATGATCTGGACAACCTGAAGAGGATGGGAGACCAGCTGGGTGAGCGAGGAGGGCGGTGTAGCATAGTGGTTAGATCTGGGCTGGTAACCATTGTAAACTGGGCTGGGTGACATATGATGATTTGCTGTGTAAAATTAAGCACCACTGTTAATTTTGCAATGAACTACAGTAGTAAACATGGTGTTAGAGTTGGTTATTTTAGATGTGACTCAGTTTAAACTGGAACTCTGATTCAACAGTTTGTTCTCATCTCACCATGTATGTGTGTGTGTGTGTGTGTATAAATATAGCCAATATAAAATAATAATTTTATATATTACACCAAAAAGCTACAAAAAAAAGCCTAGTTCAAACATTGCAAGGGGTGATGCAACCATCATAATTGACAAGTGTCTGCTAAATAAATAATGAAAAATGAAGAATTGTTAGAATTGTTTATGTATTGTTTATTGCCACATGATAAGATCCATTGTAAATTAATGTCTCGAGTATCATGCTATGCTGCAACAGAGTGTGTTTATGGATGTGTTCTAGCTATTTTTACATTGGCTGTTGTGTCACGTCTCACTGTTTTTCATCTTGAGCCATAAGTGTTGCGCTATTTAGATGGTGGGTCAAGTTAGTTCAATTTTAAATACGTATTTCGAGTCCCTCTCCGAATCTATTGCGCACTCTCTTTTGAACGCAGTTTTTGAAATTATACCCCTTGGGCAAGCTAGGGTTGGGTGCCACACTCATGAGTACAAAATTGTTTGTTTTGCAACATTTTAATATTCATTCATTGTCTGGTTTCACCTCATGCAGCTCAGCTTGTTGGCGATCTCTCTGACGATTACACCATCGGATTTGGCAAGTTTGTAGACAAAGTCACCGAGCCTCAGACAGACATGAGGCCAGCCAAGTAAGAATAATACAGCATTACAGCACCACGCAGTTTGACTTTGTCTGCACACGCAGGATGATGATTTGCTGTGTAAAATTAAGCACCACTGTTAATTTTGCAATGAACTACCGTAGTAAACATGGTGTTAGAGTTGGTTATTTTAGATGTGACTCAGTTTAAACTGGAACTCTGATTCAACAGTTTGTTCTCATCTCACCATGTATGTGTGTTTCCTCTTACAGATTAGCAGAGCCGTGGGCCAACAGTGACCCTCCGTTTTCATTCCGTAATGTCATCAGTCTCACCAGCAACATAAACACCTTTAGACAGAAGCTCCAGCGAGAGCGCATATCTGGCAACCTGGACGCCCCCGAGGGGGGTTTTGATGCCATCTTACAGACTGCTGTCTGCCAGGTCTCGAGAGTCTATTTTTAAGAAGTTAATTTGGTAGACAGAAGTGAAAAATGCTTGACATTTACAGTACTGTAAACGGTAACTTACTTATTACTGCTACAGTATAACTTGTTTCCCATTTTTACAGGAACAAATTGGCTGGAGGAAAGACACCACCCACTTGCTGGTCTTCTCCACCGAATCGGCATTCCATTATGAGGCAGACGGTGCCAATGTGCTTGCGGGCATCTTGGATCGTAACGATGAGCAATGCCACCTGACTCCAGATGGAAATTACACACATGATATTCGTCAAGACTACCCATCTATACCTACCCTAGTGCGACTTCTGGTGAAACATAACATCATTCCAATCTTCGCTGTTACTAATCACTCCTACTCTTACTACGAGGTTTGTATGCCTTTAAAAAAGTATTTTAATTGTCTCGAAGACAAGTGCAGTTTGTCTCCATTTTAAAGTTCTCAGAGACCACAGTATGAATAAAAATTATGTTAAAAAACTGGATATAAACTTCCTTGTGACACATGTTATGGTTTCCTTTGTGTGTAGAAACTTTCTGAATACTTCCCTATTGCTGAGCTTGGACAGTTGCAAGAAGATTCCTCTAACATCTTGAACATTTTAGAAAAAGCTTTTCAGGTAAATTTATTTTCATACCAAATACATTGCTGAGATTTTATTTTTTTTTTTTTCAAACTAGATGTAACTCCTTTTTGAACCATCATTTTTTTTAACAGAATATTCGCTCCAAGATCAGTATCCGCGCAGAAGACAGACCAAAAGCGGTGGAAGCCAAGATACTCTCTCAGTCCGGCACGTTTTCCGAGTTTGGCAATTTCAAAATCAATCCGGGTGAAACTGTGAGTGCCTTTGACTTCTTTTTAATAGACAACTTCAAATGTAGTCTCTCATGCACACTCCATTTTTTCAGAAGGAATTAAAATAATGAAGGACAAACAAAATAACTGAATATGAATTAAAAAGTAAAATCATAATCCAGGTCGGGCCAGTAGTTCAGATTTTTTCTTGCCCTGACATTTTCCCTGTACCTCAAGCAAATTAATTTATTTATGTATTGTATTGTATTTATTTATTTGCAATTTATTTGCAGTTTTTACGAACATATTTTTGATTGATTACAAATCTGACAGAAAACAAGATGCATGTTGGTTGTCACATTAGCTGCATGCACTGCAATTTTATGCTTAAAAAAGTAAAAACCTTGCTATAAACACACTGATTCAAGTTATCTCTGTGTACAGGGTAAATTTAGAGTCCGTCTGAAGGCTCTTAATCAGGTGGGAGAGCAGCATGTGTGTAACGCCAACCAGGCTGACAGGGAAGGAACCTTAAGAGTCAAACCAACCACCTTTAGCTCTGCCTTCAGAATCAATGCTGAAGTGCTCTGTCATACATGTGACTGTGAAAAGGTGAGGCCTGCTATCTCTTCATAACCTTTTTCCTGTTCTGTGTGTTCATTTAAAGTCTTACACTTCTGTTTCTACTTTAACATCAGACCCCAGTTAAAAATGCAGTGCGCTGTAACGGCCATGGAGATCTTGTCTGTGGGAAATGCCAGTGTTATGATGGATGGTAGTATTAAATTTTATGTCTTTTGACATCTTTGGTTTGTGCCGATTGTATTGCAGTCCATAACCCCGCTTCTTTTCTATCCCTGGGCTCCCATAGGCTAGGCCCTTTCTGTAACTGTTCAGCAGGGGCCTCCACAGACTCTGCCATGTGCATCGAACCTGGGAAGACCGAGGCTTGCTCAGGCAGAGGAGACTGCATGTGTGGGACCTGTGTGTGCTATAACCCAAACCAGTTTGAAGGGCCTTTCTGCCAGTTTGACAAATCTCAGTGCCAGAGATTTGGTGGATTTCTCTGTAATGGTTAGTGAAAAGATTTTTTCGATTTTAATATATCCCAAATTTAGTTTGAGAGATGAAACAAAGACAGGCAATACAATCATTTGATAATGTTGTATTAGTTGCAGACATGCTTTGATGTATTGTCGTAGTTAAGTTTCCAGGTTTATGACCTTTCATCTTTGTTTGCAACAACAGAACGTGGAAGCTGCAGTATGGGCAGATGTGTTTGTGCACCGGGATGGACTGGAGATGCCTGTGAATGTCCCATCAGCAGCGAATCATGTCTGGACAGCAAAGGGGTAATGTTCACAAAAATATAAAGTCACTATGCAAGCACACTATTGTTCAAAAATTTAGGGTCGGCAAAATATTATTTTTTTTAGCATTTTAAAAATATATTGAAAACAGTTATTTTAAATTGTAGTAATATTTCACAATATTACAGTTTATTACACAATATAAAATTTTTCATTAAATAAATGCCGCCTTGGAGAGCATAAGAGACTTCTTTTAAAAAGTAAAACTCTTATTGAATTCAAACTGTATGGTCAACTAAACAATGTCCCCAAGTTTTTGAGTGATTTGATATCAGTGTCCACAATCTGTTTTCTCTAAATCATGGCATAGTTGAGGTGAAACTTTCGGTCACAGAACTGTTGACAGTCTAAGAGAGGCATTTCACTCATAGCTCAATTTTGACATGTGTCTAGGTAAAACACAGTTCTGTGTATAATAAAAGTGTTCTTCTCTTTTGCAGGGCATCTGTAATGGCCGTGGTGTGTGTAAATGCGGTCGTTGTGAGTGTGAACACTCCGGACTTCCACTGAGCCCCACTTGTGAAGCGAACTTCCAGGTATGACTGTGATGTGTGTGTGTGTGTGTGTGTGTGTGTGTGTGTGTGTGACCGTCTGTCTGTATTCCCTGTTAATTAGTTATGTACTTATACCAACTCCAACCGTCTTTCATAATGCAGCAACAATTGGGCATGTGTGAAGCCAAAAGGAGCTGTGTTCAGTGCCAGGGCTGGAGCACCGGCGAGAGAAAAGGACGGAAATGTGATGAATGTTCCTTTAAAATCGTCATGGTGGAAGAACTCGAAGAAGGTATGGCATCAGATCTTAGTTTTATATTAAAAGACATAGCTATACTCATGAATTTTTTTATGGATGGATCAAACAATGATGATTTGATTTACTTGTGTCCATAGATAAAAACGTAATAGAGACGTGCAGTTTCCGTGACGAAGATGACGACTGCACATATCACTACACTGTGAATTATCCATTAAACATCACAGACAAAGAACACCACATCCTAGTAAAGAAAAAGAGAGGTGAGATATTCACAAATATAATTGTACTTTTTATATGATAAAAAGTTAAATGATTTATACAGCATTTGGGTGGACCTATAAGTTAATTTTAAATAATTTTTCATATACATATGTATTATTTCATACGAAACATAGCTCTTGAACAAGAGTGTGGTGAGTAATGCACGTCAGGGTTAAACTAACTGATTGTTTCTCTGTTTATCAGACTGTCCACCTCCAGGTTTCCTGTGGTTGATTCCTCTCATTATGTTTCTGATGCTATTGCTTGGTTTGCTTTTGCTCTGCTGCTGGAAATACTGCACCTGTTGCCAGGTAGATATACAAATATACACATTAATCTAATTTAATTTTATTTTATTTTTAATACATTTTCCAAATCAGCATGTCTGAAAGTCCTGAAAAGGAAGGTTTGTCAAATTTAGTAAACTATAGCTAAGAAAAGAAAGAAAAAGAAGAAAGAGAAAGGGAAAAAACACCCAAAGACAATTTAATACACAAACACCTTCCCATAACCAGGCACAATATCAGGAGTTTCCAGTGTCAAGTTATTTTCTGTTGTCAGTGAAACTGAAAATACTGCATAAAGAACAAAAATACAGTCAATCCGAACATGTCTGATGTGTATTATACAGCTATGTGGAACAGAACTATCGAGATTTTATTGGAGGCGATGATATATGATTAAAAAAAGTACGATGTCTTGTTTCTTGTCTCGTTATCTATTCTAATTGGCTTTGATCCTTTTGTGTTGGACAGCGTTTTTGCTTTCTTTGAAACCACAAGTTACTTGCTGCTTAAAACTTGTTGTGTGCGACTGGTTAAGATATGGTTTAGTAATGTTAAATCTCAGATGATTAATGTTTGCTCTCTGTCCCCAACAGGCATGTCTTGCTCTTCTCCCATGCTGTGGCAGAGGTAATCATCTTTCTCTCTGTTACATTTCAGTTACACTATACAGAAATCAGCAGAAACAGATTTACTGTTTTGTTTTTAATGTGTTTGTGATTGGCAGGTCGTATGGTGGGATTCAAAGAAGATCACTACATGCTACGCCAGTCTTTGTTGACCTCTGATCATTTGGACACCCCAAT
Source organism: Tor tambroides (assembly GCA_021397915.2). NCBI lineage: Eukaryota > Metazoa > Chordata > Actinopteri > Cypriniformes > Cyprinidae > Tor > Tor tambroides. The sequence goes on along the minus strand of JAFVLL020012049.1, from coordinate 124,352 downwards.
GGTGCGCACCGGCCCACCCAAAAGCACAGACATTGTGCGCTGGAAAGTGACAGACAATGTTCATCGAGGACCAAACCACCCACAGAACCAAATCAAACCCAACCCCAAAGAGACCAGTGAGTCTAGACTGAGATTCAACTAGTTGTCTAGTCATCTAGTGTGACCAATATTAAACTAACAGTTCACCCCAAAATCTGAATTTTTGTCGTTCCAAGCCTGTGTGACTTTCTTTCTATTGTGAAACAATAGAAAAAAAGATGTTTTGAAAAATGTTTCTGTACAAGTCAATGGGGTCCAAAACATCCACAGATGGAAGAAAGTCATGCAGGTTTGGAAAGTAAATGATGGCAGAATTGTAATTTCTGGGTGAATTATCCCTTTAAATTTCTTGGTAATATGTTTTTTTAAATTTTTTTTTTAAAAACATTCTTTAATCTCTCTGTGATTTTCTTTATAGTCCAGTACCCTGTCTCTCTTCGTCTGAACCGGCAATATTCAGAAACTCTATCCAACCCTGAGGCTCGGGACACAGACATGCTCAGGCGAGAAGTAGAGGACAACGTAAGTGCTTATAAATGTGTGATGCCACCCCACCCCACCCCAAAAAAAGAAACAACTTCTCCCACATGAACCGTCATGCCTGACTGCTAATGTCTCTGTTTTTCATGAACAGCTCAATGACGTGTTCCTGCAGATCCCTGGCGCTCAGAGAGTGCAAAAGACTCGATTCAGGTGAGAAGCAGCTCTCAGTGACTCATTAAAATTGGTGTGGCTGTGCCTTGTGGGCAAATTTTTTCTGATGTATTGGATGAGTCTCAGATTTTGACGTGTGTCTGAATGTACTGTTTTACTCTTTTTCTTCTCCCTCAGGACACAAAGAAATTCTGGAAAGAGGTACAGTAGCTACAACTGAGCTAGCATTGACGAAATACTGTATGTCATTTTAAGTTTATTGAGTTTATTGATTAGCGTAAATCTCACAAAACTTTTTATTATTAGAATACTAAAATGATTTCTGAAGGATCATGTGATATTGAAGACTAGAACAATGGCTGCTGAAAATTCTGCTTTACAATTACTGGAATAAATTACATTTTAAAATATATTAAAATACTATTATTTTATCAAATAAATGCAGCCTTAGAGTGAAATATGAACTGGATATTTCTTTGTTAGATTTACTGATTTGTACAGGGACTACAAATCTGAAAGCTTGAACAGAAACAATAATAATTCTTATTTGCATCCACAGACAGAACAACACGATTGTAGACACGGTTTTATCTGCACCTCGTGCCAGTTACCCAGATATTGTGAAATTGACAGATAAACAGGTTCAGGCTGGAAACTTCCGGGATCTGAAGGTGGTTCCAGGCTACTACACTGTAGCTACAGACAGAGGTACAGACACCCTGCACAACTACCCTACACCCTTTTAACTACACTTAGATTGCAGTCCGTTGTCTGTTGTAACGTTTTGGCTTTGTTATGTGAATTTAATGTTAATTCATCCATGTCCTTGTCTGTCTTGTAGAAGCGGCAGGGGCTGTGGAGTTTCAGGAGGGTGTGGAGTCAGTGGATGTCCGGGTTCCCCTCTTTATCAAAGATGAGGATGACGAAAAGAAAGAGCTGCTTGTTCAAGCCGTTGACGTTCCAGTAGGAATTGCAAAGATCGGCAAAGATCATGTCAACATCACCGTGATTAAGGAACATGGTAAGATGGGTTTAAATAATAAACGACAAATCTAACAACTTGTTTACAGAGAATGTGTTTTCTTACCACATATTTTTCCGCATATTTTTTTCAGCCAAATCAGTGAGGATTATTCTTAAAATCAAGCATTTTCTGATATTACTTTTTTTAAGTGGGTATTAAGTGGCAAAATCTTTACATTTTTTAATTTGTTCTCATGTAGCTAGGAGCATCTTCACCTTCCTGCAGCCGTCATACACCTACAGTCGTCAGGATGGCGTGGCGAACATCCCGATCAGTCGTGAGATCATAGAGGATGGACGGACTCAGGTCACATACTGCACCCGTGACCTCACTGCCAAAGACAAGAAGGTGAAATACACTTTACAACTTGGGTTTCACTACAAGTTCTGTATTTCTGTATTTACATTTGATTAAAGTGATTAGATTCTCTAATAAAATGAGACCACAATAGAGATGTAATGTGCCAAATGAGTGATATGTATATCATGCATACTAAATGATATGAATATGCAGGGAAAAGACATCCTGAAGTCATTCTTATTTGTTTGATTGTGTGCTTATTTTTCTCTTCTCTTCATAGGACTATATCTCAGTTGATGGAGACTTGAGTTATGCACCAGGCGAAACGCAGAAGACAGTCCCAGTGAAACTCTTGGAGCTTGGGGAGGGAGACGGACTGCTGGAGGACAAACAGGTCAAACAGTTTGTGATGGATCTGAGTAACCCACGGCAAGGTGCTAAACTGGGCCGTTACCCACGCACCACTATCACCATCGCAGATAAACCAGGTATATATCAGGCTTACAGATTTAAAAGTATAATTTGTTGTTATTCCTTAACCTAAATTTGAATTGTTTCATATGTCCTTATAGAACCGGGGGTTTAGTGTCAATTCTGGGGTCCGTGTTTGCGACCAACTGTGAATGCAAAAATATTTATTGTATTTTAATTTATTTCATGTTTTATGGGAAAACTGAGCCCTACAGTAATCTGAAGATGTTGAGTATTACTTAATATTTGCATTATATCATTTTAGGGGATGGGAAAATGGATTCCCAGAAAATGGAAACTGTTCATCAATTAGCCACATCTCCTGGAGGACGCCTCTACGCCCCAAACAACATCAAAGCTGTTGCTTCCGGCCCTAAAAACATCCGTCTGAACTGGAACCCAAGTACAAATGCCAATGGTTACAAGGTAGGCCACATAACATGATAATCTGATATAACATAATTGCATTAGTTTTTGTATTATTTTGTGAGTTTTTTGTGTACATCTGTAAAGTTCAGCAAAAAAAACAACTACTCATAAAGGAACACGAGCAGTTAAGCAACAGCAATTATTCAAAACATCTGTCTCTGACCACTAATCCTGTTACTGATTAGAAAGAGATGTGAAAATCTGTAAAAGTTTCAATATTTACACAGCGTTAACTAATATGAGATGGTGTTTACTTAAATTTGTAGTTGCAAATGCCAGGAATGTGACAGGAGAAAATATGGGCTTTATAAGTCACAGTGTGATTTATTTGTAGATTTGTTCCATTTATAGTGTATGAAATAAATTTAATTGTGCTGTTTTGAATTGTGCTGTTTTAGACATATTGGATACAATATATAAAACATTGATTCATATACAGTATATATATATATATATATATATATATATATATATATATATATATATGAATTAAAAAGTGAAGTGAAGTGAAGTGGAGTCACATTTGGCCAAGTATGGTGACCCATACTTGGAATTTGTGCTCAGCATTTAACCTTCTTCACTTCTGTATATATGAATTAAATGATAAAGTGAATGATTTTTAAACATTTTTGAAGTCACTTAGGTTCACCAAGGCTCATTTATTTGATCAGAAATACAGTAAAAATTGTTTTCTGGTTTAATATATTTTAAAATGTATTGTTTTCCTATGATGGCAAAGCTGGATTTTCAGCAGCCTTCAGTTTTACATGATCCTTCAGAAATCATTCTAATAAGCTGATTTGCTGCTAAAGAATTTCTCTTATTATTATCAATCTCAAAAACAGTTGTGCTGCCTAATATTTTTGTGGAAACTGTGATACAGTTTTTCCAGAATCCTTTGATGAATAGAAAGGTCAAAAGAACAGCATTTATTTGAAATAGAAATCTTTTGTCACATTATACGTCTTTACTTTCACTTTTGATCAAGTTAATGTCCTTGCTGAATTATAATTATTCATTTTGAAAAAAAACAGTTTTTTAATCCCAGCCCATTTCTGCTTGTAAAGTTTTAGAGTTGCAATATTTAATGAAATTAATATTTAAATAAACAGTAGTTTAGCTAAAAAGGCTGTTGAGAATGCTGTTAAATGTCATTTGAGCTGTGATTTGCTGGTTTTCTAGGTGAAGTACTGGATTTATGGAGACCCTGAGGCTGATGCTCAGGTGCTGGATGTGAAGACTCCTCAAGCTGAGCTGACTAATCTCTACCCGTACTGCGACTATGAGATGCGTGTATGTGGCTACAATGCACTCGGAGATGGCAATTACAGCGATGTCATCCAATGCCAGACTCTAGAGGATGGTAAGTCAGTCTCTGGACTTTGTGTTTGTTCTAATCTTGAATTTTTATTGTTTTTTTAAGAAGCATGCATATCATACTTTTCATACTTGGCATTTTCTAGCATACCCGTTGATGCTTTTTTGAAGTTTCTGTCTTACAAACATGCCCCTCTGCATTATCGTACCCCTCTAGTACCTGGTGAACCTGGTCGCCTGGCTTTCAATGTCATCAGCCCCACTGTCACTCAGGTCAGCTGGGCGGAGCCAGCAGAGACGAATGGTGTCATTACTTCATATGAGGTTATCTACACACCCATCGACGAGGACAAGAGTATGTGTCCTAAAATGCTATTTATAGAATCTGTGTGTCAGTATTGTAATATTTAGTGCTCCTCTGATTGCACATATTTCTTTCTCTGTTCAGAGCCTATAGGACCTTCTAAGAAGGTGATGATTGACAACCCCAAAAAGCGCATGCTTCTCATCGAGAACCTGCAGCCTTCTCAGACCTACTGTTACAAAGTGCGTGCTCGCAATAAGGTGGGCTGGGGCCCATACAGAGACGCCACAATCAACCTGGCTACACAACCTACCAGACCCATGTCAAGTAAGCATCTGGGACGGAATTGAACTTAAGTTCAGACCGAGCAATTGTTTAATAAATCATTGTACTGACTGTGAATTGATTGTGGTATTTGTTCTGGTTTATATCACTCCTACAGTTCCTATCATTCCCGACATTCCCATTGTGGATGCAGAAGCTGGCGATGAATATGACAGCTATCTGATGTACAGTAATGAAGTAATGCGGTCCCCAACGGGTAGCCTAAGGCCTAGCGTCACAGATCTGACTGAAGGTGGGTATCTTTTGTGATGTGGTGCACTGTTGCAACACATTGAAGTCAATGTACACCACTGTTCAAAAGTTTGGGGTCAGTAAGAAAGAAATTAATATTTTAATTAAGCAAGGATCCATTAAACTGGTCAAAAGTGACAGTAAAAGGTTCTATAATATTACAAAAGATTTCAATTTTAAATAAATGCTGTTAAATTAAGCAGCACAACTCTTTTCAAAAGAAATGTTCCTTGAGTACCAAATCAGTATCTTAGAATTATTTCTGAAGGATAATGTGACACTAAAGACTGGAGTAATGGCTGCTGAAAATTCAGCTTTATATACAAACAACTTTATACTTTACATACAACTATATACACAACTATATACTTTACATACAAGTATATACAAATAAAAAGTTATTTTTAGTAATATTTCAAAATTTTACTGTTTCACTGCATTTGTAATCAAATAAATGCAGCCTTGTTAAGCATAAGAGGCTTTATTCAAAAACATAAAAATCTTGCTGGACCCAAACTTGAACAGTAGTGTGTTTTCTGCACATCTTTGCTGAAATGACCAGGATAAATTTCAACCAGCATGGGTAAACTGGTTGGCCATGCAACTCTTGGTAAAGGGGACACCAGCACACTAGCATCCTGACAATGGTAGTCTTTTCATCAGGGATAGTAGGGAAAGACTTATGTTTTTCGAAACATATCAATGCTTGTCTGTGTTGCATGCCTGAACATGTAGGTGGAATTGTTTCAAGCATTCGGAAGCTTTTCCGTGCTACGTTGACCTGTAGAAACTACTGGTCAATAGCAGTCAGACATGGCCATGGTCTGCCTTCATCTGCAGCGTAACAGGATGATGTCTTTACATCATTCGTATGCAGCTACTGTTGAAAACGAAAGGCTCTTTCTAGTCCCCTGAAGACCCCACAATCACTTGCCTTTGCCATGGAACAATGTCGTTTTCTTTCCTTATGGCTTTGTAAAACTGGGTGACTGGGCTCTTTATGGAAGTTGAACTTATTGTTTGTGCAGCGTTCAGGAATGTAGTGTTTGGGCTCCTTTGGCTCTCATTTGGCAAGAATGATCAGACAGTTTCCTCGGCCTTGCTAAACGTCGCTAGCATCATGGATGGGCTCAGAAGACATCAGCTTCCCACCTTTTCTTCTTTCCTTCTTTGCCTAATTGTAGTTATTAAAGGAACAGTTCACCCAAATATAAAAATTCTGTCAACATTTACAGAAGGAGATTCGGATCTTTTCCATAAAATCACAGCGATTGGGGATGGACACTTCAAAAAATTTTTTTTGAATTTTTGGAGTTTTGGAGCTTTGTAGCCCCATTCACTTTGCCTTATCAAAGTTTTGCCTACCATCTCCTTTTGTATTCAAGAAAGTCATAGGGGTTTGAAAAAAGGGTAATTAATGACAGAATTTTCCATTTTGGGTGAATTAAGTTGAGCATGGACAGCACACACATCCTCTTTGCCTTGCTTGCTTCCCCACATGATTACCGAAGGCTCACGCTGGAAGCATGTTCAGCTAGTCGGTTCGGACCTGGATCTCCGTAAAGTGTCCTGGAAACTGCCTGCTGACATCATCCCCCACCGCCTGAGCCCGGCCACAGATGCCATCGATAATCATGCACAGACCCTGCCACAAGGTGAAGACCTGTCCCTGGCCGACAGCATGCCATCCACACCCAACGTCAACCCAAAGCTGTGCTATCAAAGTCACTTGAGTGCTAACTGGCATCAAGAGTATCAGAGTGCTAATTGGCATCTTTATGTAGACTGCTAATTCCATTGCTACCATAAAAATAGTGTTTCTTCGTCTGAATTGAGAGGCTTTCCGCAGTTTGGGTCTGTTGAGGTGATTCCCTCCTCTGGGGCGCAGTTCAAAGCCTTATTCTGGAGCGCTACCTTCAGCTGTGAATTCTAATGCGCTAATGTTGCTGTGCTAATTCATGATATCGTCTTCTCTCCTATGTGTTGTCACAGATCAGTTTGTAAATGGAAAGTGGGACCAGAATTTCCTGTTCCCAGGAGGAAGTGGTTCCCTTTCCCGCAACGTCAGCTCCTCCTCATCCACATACAGCCATTCCACACCCCGACCCGGTGTGACCAATCACAGCAGCACCACAACGTACATTTCCGGCAAAGGTATCAGAGAAAACAATAGTTGACTTAAAAATTACAATTTTGTTATCATTTAGTCATCCTCATTTCATTACAAACCTGCATTTGTTTCTTTTGTGGAACACAACAGAAAGGCTGCTGAAAAATTATCTTTGCATCCCAGGAAGAAATTAGATTTTAAAATCTAATAAAGTTTAAGAACTTGAACTTGAACTAAAATATATTAAAAAAAGAAAACATTTGTTTTAAATGTAATACAATTTCACAATATTACTGTTTTTACTGTATTACCAAATAAATGATGCCTGGTCATCAGAGATGTCTTTAAAAAAAAATTTTTTAAATCTTACAGATTCTGAACTTTTGAACGGTTGTCCAAGTTGTCATTCACAGATAATCTAAAGTAAAAAAGCAAAAGTGTTGTTCACACAAAGCAATTGTATGGCTTCAGAAGACTTGGATAATAGTGTCATTTGAACCACTTTTATAATAGTTTTATGGCACTTTTTTGCCCTTCATTTTGTATATTCTTTCTGGTCTACTGTACCTTTATTTTGGAAAAGAGCAGCATGAACATTATTCAGAACATCTGTTTTTGTGTTCCATGAAAGTACAGTCATATTGGTCTGGAAATTTCATTTGAATTTTCATTTGAGGGTTTATGAATCATTCTTTGATTTTGTACATATTAGTGCTGTCAAATCGATTAATTGCAATTAATCACATCCAAAATAAAAGTTTATTTAAGAAATAAACTTAAGAAATATATGTAATATATTTCTAATATGTACTATATAATGCAATATATATATATATATATATATATATATATGTGTGTGTGTGTGTGTGTGTGTATTTATATATACATATAAATATACATAATACACACACACATATAATATGTAAACACAAACTTTTATTTTGGATGTGATTGATTGATTTGACAGCACTAGTATATATGCTTCAAAAACAAACTTTTGAATCAACTGTCTCCATAACTCATTAACCAATCTTTGTTTTTTCATCACAATCAGGAGGCTCAACGACACACAAATATGATCTTAGGGACGGTGGACTTCTCAAAGAGGAAGTGATCCTGAGGAAGCGTTCTGAGAACCGGCATTACACGGACGGTGATGGTGTGAGGGATTCTATCGTCATGGGAAACCTGTCTGGTGGATTTTTGGACAACTTAGGTAAATTAAGCCTGATAGATCTGCGTGCACAAAGCCAATGAAATTAGATATAATTCCTCGCAAGGTGCAGCTTTTGGCAAGAATCCTTGGCTCACTCTCGCTTCAATCCTGCTCTTCTTTTTCTCCCCCTTATGCCATTTGTCTTCTCTCTACACTTTTTTCTCCCGCTGTTTTCTCGTCATGCGACGGCTGCCTTCCAACCCTTTCCCGCCACACCCTACCGTACCCCACCCTGCCGTGGCTTGGCTGTCTCTCAGGGGTCTCTAGCTTCAGCCAGAGTACAACTACCAGCTACAGCTTGAGCTCCAGAGCTCGTACTCAGTCTGAAGATATCAACGATGCACTGCAGAACCTGGATAGTGTTCTTCAGGGTGAGTGAACCCGGAAACAACCAGCAGTGCGTCAGGAGAGGATACTTTGAAACCGTAACTTCCTTTCATAATGTAAAGTAGTTAAATGCAGATCTTTTCGTAGGTGTACTATATATTTAAATAAAATAAAATAAAACCATATTTATTTAGGCACCTAACATTTCAGACAGCTTTGAGCTTATTTATTAATCATAATTATATAAAAAAAGATTATAGATTATATACTTATAGAACACCAAATTTATTTTAAAATATGTATTTTAAAAAGACAAAATGCAGTTCAGGGAACCAAATAAATCAGTGAATCTTTTTTTAGAACTGGTTTATTTACTTATGTGTTTGAATGAACATATTCATGAAAATTAATTTCTCAAAAATCCTGCATTGTAGTAGAGCACATCTGACTGATTTTATTAGTTCACCTGGTAAGAACAAAATATGACATAAAAAAACTTTTATGCTAAACAGTTGTGAGAATTAGCTTGTTACTGGAAACGTATCTGTTTAAACTATTTTAGAAGTAGCAGAGCTACTGTCATACTACTGAAAAATGTAGTTCAGTTTGAAGCATCCCTGCTTTTACTTACTTACAGACTGACACACCTCAGCCAAGTCCCTGCTGTTTCCCCAGTGCTGAACCAATAAAACAATTTGTGGCTGCAAAATTAAATATGTCTGTTCTGTGGTTTGACATTTTACCGTCTGCTCTGCTCATGCTCTCAGACTCACGCTTCAACCCGGGTGTTCCTGAGACTCCCAGCAGACTGGTGTTCTCTGCCCTGGGGCCCACAGCCCTGAAAGTGAGCTGGCAGGAGCCCCAGTGTGAGACCGATGTACTGGGTTACTGCGTCCTTTACCAGCTACTCAATGGAGGTGATTCATCTCTTCTCAATTAAAGTTGTCAGACCTATTCATTAAAAAATATATATATGAAAGTATATTCAATTGTATAGTGTAATTTATCAATTTATTGCCATATTAAATGTGTATGATATATATATATTAGTGCTGTCAAACGATTAATCGTGATTAATTGCATCCAAAATAAGTTTTTGTTTACATAATATATGTATGTGTACTGTGTATATTTATTATGTATATACAAATACACACACATACAGTATATATTTTGAAAATATTTACATGTATATACATTTATATTCTTATATTTTATATTATATATAAATATATTTAATAAATAATCAGCATATTTTTCTTAAATATATACATGTATGTGTTTGTATTTATATATACATAAATATACACAGTATACACATATATTATGTAAACAAAAACTTTTATTTTGGATGTGATTAATCGCGATTAATCGTTTGACAGCACTAATATACATGTATACATATTATATACTTTAATTTAGCAGTTTACTTTTATATGCTGTATATATGATGTACATAGTAACAGATTATTTGATTGTCTTGTGTTTCTTTTATAGGTGAGGTAAAGCGTATTGAAGTGAACAATCCCGCTCAGAACTCTGTGGTGGTTCAGGATCTCCTGCCAAACCACTCCTACATCTTCAAAGTGAAGGCCCAGAGTCGAGAGGGCTGGGGTCCTGAGAGAGAGGGAGTCATCACCATTGAGTCTGCTGTCGACCCCAAGAGTCCACTGAGCCCAATGCCAGGTGAGAGCACCTTCATTCTGAAATGATTTTTTTGGTACCTATAGGGGCCAAAGTAGTTAATACCAGCATTAGCAGTGGCAACTGTCCTGAAATCTTCATTAAATATTAACACATTATTGTGTCTATGTATCATTTACTAAACCATTTATGTATGTGTGTGTGCTGTCATTCAGGATCTCCATTCACACTCAGCACTCCCAGCGCTCCAGGACCTTTGATCTTCACAGCTTTGAGTCCAGACACGCTGCAGCTGAGCTGGGAGAAACCTCGCAAACCCAACGGGGACATCCTGGGCTACGTGGTTACCTGTGAACAGCTGCACAGTGGAGGTCAGACACCACCCTCTTTATTTTCTTTTTGACATTTGACATATCTGAACTTTGAATCCACATAAATATCCACAGCAGTCACAACTGCAATAATCAGAAACAACCCCTGTTCTTTAGCGTCCTTGTTAATACTCTATTTTTGGTGTCTTTGCAGGAGATCTTCGTTCCTTCCAGGTGAATGGCAACGCTGCAACTTCTTTGACTGTGTCTGACCTGAAAGAAAACATGCCATACAAATTCAAAGTTCAAGCCCAGACCACGCAGGGCTTTGGACCAGAGCGAGAAGGCATCATCACCATCGAATCCCAAGATGGAGGTATGCTGGATATTACAACAGTGTGACAGAGAGAGTGATATGATAGTGTGTGCCTTTTTATATGTTTCAGTAATATGAAATGCTATGGTTCAACCGATTTGCAACTGATAAAAATCAAGTCTTGCCCTGTATTACTTTCTGCTGAATATTTTGTTTAACTCCGAAATACATTGCATTGTATATTTTGTCGTCTTTGAGGAAAATCTCTAGTAATAAACTTTGTTGTTTGTTTAATAAACTTTAATAATCTCTTCTTCTCTTCTGGTCCTCCTCAGGCTCCATGTCACAATACAGCAGTCATTCAGTCACAAAGAGAGACGTGTTCAACCTACCAACAGAGATTACTTCACACAGCATGTTCTCAGAACCCTTCGTGTCTCCAGGTAATAACACACACTACATCTTCCAGGGTAGGGCAAAATTCACAATTGAAGAGTTTGTTCCTTTTCAATTTATCGGTTATAATTTCAGTTGAGTTGGCCTCACAGGATGTTTTAACCAACAAAACATAATTACATAATTCATTTTGACTAATTATGCTTATGTATTTTGTGATATGTAGAATTTTATTTTCTCAAATTATTATTATTTTTTTTTAAAAAAAAGACAAATTTCAGTTGAATACTAACAAATATATGCCACACACATAAAAATAAATAAAAAATTAACATTTCAACGTATTGATTAATATTTATGTTTGACTCTTTGGACTAAATTAGACCACAGTGTGAAACTAAGATTTACTACTATTTTTATTCAATATAACAAAACAATATAACTAGATATTTTATAATATTTAATATAAACCTATGAAACATAATTCATTCATTTTAGGTAATTATGCTTATTTTGTGATATGTAAAATACATATTTATCAAAAAAATCTATAAAATTAAAGTGCCCCTATTATGGATTATGAAAGGTTCATATTTTGGTTTTGGAAGTCCCCAACAACAGGTTGACATGCATGCAAGGTCAAAAAACACTTTTATTTTCTTATAATATGCATTTATTTTTACCTTATTTGCTCAACGACTCCCAAACGAGTCGTTCAACGATTCATTTTTCCAAACCCCTCATTTGATTGGTCGATTTCATTTAAAGCAATGTTTGTGAGTTTTTAACGCTCCAAAAGCGGCACCTAGTGGCAAAGAATGAATTTGCAGTTTCATTCAGACTAGCGCGAAAATCAAGTATTCCCAGGTCTGCGCGCGCAACAAGTAGGCGGGGAATATGCTAATTTTTCATTTTGACGTCAACATGAAACGGCTTGGGACTCGTTTTAAAAACGACTCGTTTCAGTGATTCAGAGTCGACTCTTTCTTTTGAGAAACAATAACTTTATACACGGTGCACTTTCAAATTTAAAACTTTGTAGGATGTTTTCATTTACTTAGAGCTGTGTTAGGCACTGCATGAAAGGTAATTTTCAAAAATCCATAATAGGGGCACTTTAAGTTCAATATTATCTAATGAACGCAATCTTTTATTTTAATTAACACAGGTTTTAATTTCACAATACCACAAAATGTTCAGCACATTGTTTTCAGAAAGCAAAAATAAAAAATTAAAATGATCGATTCAACCTATTGATTATTATTTATGTTTAATTATTTGGAGTAAAATTTACCCAATATGAATAATGTTGGTCAGACTTTATTTGAAGGTCCCATTCTTGCTATTAACAAACCATTAACTATGACTTTTGCCTCAATAAACTCTTAATTTGCTGCTTATTAATAGTTAGTAAGGTAGTTGTTAAGGTATTGGGTAGGATTAGGGATGTTGAATATGGTCATGTAGTATATGTGCTTTATAAGTACTAATAAACAGCCAATATGTTAATAACAGGCATGCTAATAACCAGTAACAATACTTACCAATTGGTAAGTATCAGTCCCTATACTAAAGTGTTACCCTAATATTATAAAATATAACAAAAATTAGTATTATATAATATTAATATAATTTATTAAATATCAATATCAATCATCTACCATTTCTGGAAATACCATACAGTATGTTGTATGTATGATAATGTTATAAAAATTCATTACAAACTTAAAGCAGTTGATACATTTGATTTCATTCCAATTTATTTCTATTTCAGTTCATTCAATTCTAGACTTTATTGCAGTATCAATGTTTCCCTCATCGTATCTGTGTCTGATGTGTGTTTTTTCTAGATGGGATGATGATGATGTCGAGCAGGCAGATCACAGAGTCGGGCGGCACCATCACGCGGCAGGTGGAGATGGTGCAGAGGGGTGTGATGTCCAGCAGCACCGTCACTAAGAAGGTGGAGAGACAGTACTTCGAGGCCTAATTTAACTTCCTTTTGCCTTCAGCTGAAATCACATGTACCAAAACACGCTAAAATCAAACTAGAAAGACCAATGTGCACAACATATGGTGTTTATGTGAGCATGAGAACAGTGCTTGGACCAAAGTCTTCAAGCCTTGATGTTTTGTTGAATGTAAAGACTTAAAACCTTTTAGTGTTATCACTTCCAGACAGGTATTCGTTCAAACTTTTGGCATCAATACATGTTTCATGTAGTGTTTGCGAGAAATGTTATTGATGTATGTGGCGTGGGATACAGTTCTGTTGCTCGTTTGAGCTAGATTGCATTCATTTTGACGAGGTTTGAATTTGGCAGGTTTCTTATCATGATGTTTATATCATTGATGTTGCTTTTGAGATGTATCAAGTTATTTGAGCATGTAGGTTTTCTATATATGTATTTTCACATCAAGTATACCATGTCTCTTGAATTAACTCATTAGGCATTTTCCTCCTAAATCAGTTTTTTTTCTCGTTTGCATAAAATGTTGCAACACACGAGCGCATACATATGGACTTGATTCTTAGGACTGTAAATATGTTACTGAGGTTTGTTTTTTTACTGCCTGGTTGCAAGATGTGCTGTTGTAACTTCAGGCCTGTGGCTGTATTTCAAATGACATAAAATCTGCCAGGTTTGTACACTGCTGGCAATATGAAAAAGATTACCAATCTCACACCTATGTACCCCTGAATTATATTTTTACTGCCTTTAATAATTTGTATGGTACTTTTGACTTGGGAAAAATATCTTTTTATAGAGTTTTATATTAAAATTGCATTTCACCATCATATTCAAGCTGTAGAATGTAGTATGCAAAACATCTCACTGCATATTAGTTCAGCGCACCAATAAATCATCCTACCGCAGTCGACTCCTTGTGTGTCAGCTTTGTTTATTAGAAACAGATTTAGGTGCAACTGATGAAATGCTTTACATTGATTGGAGGAGTATGTACTGACACTGCCCTCTATACGCTTTCTTATGTTACTGACAAATAAAAAAAACATGGAGTTGAATATGGTTATATCTAATACTTGCTAAATCTAGATTTGGGGAAAAATAGCGTATTCAGATTTGCAAAAGAATATTTTGGTTTTAGACCTTGGGTTTGGCTGATTATAATCTTATTTTAGGCCATGCACTTAAAAACAATGTAAATGAACATATTATATGGGTAGATAGATGTAAGAAAAAAATAATTTAGTATGCAAATAAAACAATTCAGTATAGAAATATTACAATGACAATCGCTGTCAGTTCCATTTTGAATGTTGAACGTTGAAATTTGAGAGTAGATTTTACAAGTTTAATTTCTTAAAATAAAAAACAGATTATCTGCAAAACAAAGTCTGCGAATGGAATCTGTACACTAAGTAGCTTGAGCTAAACTAATTGCAGAAAAAATGTGACAAAAGCACTTAAAATATCAACTTTTTAGTGAAATCATGAACACATTCCCAGCACTCATGCATCAGTACGTTTGAGCAAACGAGCCCTTAATATATTTTTTAAAGAATACATTTTAGTAGCTGCACAAGAATGTAATTTGTTAAAATCGATTCTATCCCAGATTAATATGCATAGACAAATATTTCATTTGTAGGTTGATTTCCTGAAAAAGTGAAAACTGCATGCTGACCGGTCTTACACAGCAACAATAGGTGTGTTCAACTTCAACTCTGCAATATTTTAGTACCATTTATATATATATATATATATATATATATATATGTTTTAATTTTCTGAATTAGATTTTATTTTTATATTTCTGTTTTCATTTAATTTAAGTTTTAGTCATTTTTGTTTATATAATACTTATATTTTTGAACGGTTATAAAAACAGTTCTGTGTGCATTAGCGGCAATATGCGTCAAGTCAGAAATCTATGCAGTGCTGCATGAAGTTAAACACACCTATTAGTTCAACCAGTAGTGTGTTGCAGGGATGATGTATTTTTGTAGGCCAAATCCTGGAAATGAGTTTTTAGCATTATAACACTTTCAGTCCTGAGGTCAATTGGTTTTCTGAAAAGGTTTTTGGTTAAATACCTGAAATAAGGTCTGTGGTTAACACAAGCTCAGTATATTTTCATGTTTAATTCTACAATATAAAATACATCAGTAATAATTCGCATGATTTTTTAAAAATATTTTACTTGTCTTGAAAAAGGCGGTTTCTAACAAGTGGCTAAACGGGACAATAGAGGTTAAACGTCACGCTGAACAGGTAAACTCATCTTCTCACATGTCTGCTTTCGCAGCCTCACTGGGTTTTATAATCATGGTCTTACAAACTATTCACAAACAGAGAATTATTTTTAAAAATACTGAAAGAATTGTCAGAAGTGATGGTGACACTGAAGTCATGCAACCATGGTGTAGTTAGTTTATAGCCTACATTTAGCTTTTTACTTCTGGCGATAGTATTTAGGCTTCAAAATTTGTGTTTTGAAAAGTTGTGTTCATTTGTGAACATGAACTTTTTGGTAACAGATCTTATTTTCTGTAATAAACCAAAAGCTTTAAATTACCATCATTACAAAAGCCAATGGAAAAATCCTGTTGAGTTTTTGTTGAGGGAATCAGGTTTATGCAAACTTCCAGACTGGCCTACAAAAATATATCATCCCTGCAGCTCTCTCTGTGACAAGTCATGGGTGGGACTGTCTGTTTAACCAATCAGATTGTTTAACAACAGTATTCTAACATTTCCTTAGTGGTGCAGATTTCACAGCCTTTGCTACTCTAAAAAATGTAAAATTCTCTCTATGCTTCTATTTTTTTGTAAGCATTGATCAATTACTGTTGTTTTATGGTGTGTGTAATTTTTTCATATCTGTGTGCGTAAGGATTGTGCGTTCATTATTAGCAGAACAGACATTGTCCCTTACAGAGACATCGCTCCCTCAGGTCTGCAGGCCTGATCACCATCTCACGCACCATCTCCACCGTCCCAAACACTGGGTAAAGCTTCTCTGTGAACCTCTCGCTGTATGTGTAGATGTGTGCACGCTTCTGGGTGTCATAGAAGGATAGCTGCCCCTCCTCATAGTCCAGATAGACCCCCACCCTCCGCGGGATGAGCGACTGGGGAAGGGGTGTGGGTGGTGTGGTCAAGGCCTTGAGCTCGGAGCCCCGCTCCAGCCTGAGGGTCAGGTATCCGCTCTGGATGTTCAGCGGTCTGTAGCCTTTGCAGAGAGCTGATTCTTTGGCCACCCCGAGACGCCAATCACGGTCGCCCACTTCTACCTCCCAGTACTGGCGTCCCGACGAGAAGCCTTCAGAGCCGAGACAGCACCACCAGCCGTCGAAGCGCCGCAGGTTGTGGGGAACCTCACGCCGCTCCAGACCGCACTGCATGCGCTTGCAGTCCTTAGACAGAACCAGAGCAGGGTTGGCCGTCTCTGGGTCAAGAGTCACCTCCACTGGAAAACAGAGCAGCACTTATTAGATTTATGTCTTACACAAGGAGTCTTACAGTTCTCAAGAAATTGAACAGTGGATAGAAAAAACTGCACACTGCCAATTTAAACACTGCCTAATTTTGATGTAGATATATATATATAATGATTAATTATCTTAAAAACTCAAAGATACATTAAATTAGTGAAATGTAACATTAGGGACATTCTATCTCAAATAAATGCAGTTCTTTTGAATTTTTATTATTCAGCAAAAAATCCTGTAAAAATGCTTTAAGGTTTCCATAAAATGTTATTATTAGAATGATTTCTGAAAGATCATGTGACACTGAAGACTGGAGAAATGATGCTGAAAATTCAGCTTTACACATGAATAAATGACATTTTACAATATATTCAAATAGAAAGAAATTAGTGCTGTCAAACGATTAATCATGATTAATTGCATTCAAAATAAGTTTTTGTTAACATAATATATGAGTGTGACCTGTGCATATTTATTATATATATATATATATATATATATATATATAAATACAAACACATGCATGTATATATTTAAGAAAAACACGTTATGTTTATATATTAAATATATTTATATATAATATAAAATGTAATAATATAAATATAAATGTATACACATGTAAACATTTTCAAAATATATACTGTATGTGTGTGTATTTATATATAAATAAACACAATAAATAAACAATATACACATATATAATGTTACACAAAAACATTTATTTTTAATGAGATGAATCGCGATTAATTGTTTGACAGCATTAAAAGAAATATTTACAAAAATTTTAATACTAATATTGTTTTACTGTATTTTTGATCAAATAAATGCAATCTTGGTGAGCATAAGTGACTTAAAAAACATAAGAGACCTTACCAACCTAAACTTTTGACACATACCTGCAGCATCACATATCCAGTTCCACACTGAAACGAAAAGCAACATTTCTGTGTTACTAAATAAATATTAGAAATAACAGAAACTACTGCATTGACAGCCTTGGTGACTATGGCTGCTGAATGCATTTAAATGACATTAAAAAATTCTTTATTTGACTGATGAACCTATTAACCTCTCACCTATGTGTGGAATGTAGCCTGTGCAATCTAAAGAAGATTAGAGAAAGAAAGATTATCAGAAAGCCTGTTTTCATGTCTAAACTAATAAAACTGCTGTATGTGATTTTTGCAATATCACATATGTGACCCTGGACCACAAAACCAGTCATAAGTGTCAATTTTTCGAAATTGAGATTTCTACATCATCTGAAAGCTGAATAAATAAGCTTTCCATTGATGTATGTTTTGTTAGGATCGGACAATATTTGGCTGAGATACTACTATTTGAAAATCTGGAATCTGAGGGTGCAAAAAAAATCAAAATACTGAGAAAATCACCTTTAAAGTTGTCTAAATGAAGTTCTTAGCTATGCATATTACTGAAGTTTTGATATATTTACGGTAAGAAATTTACTAAATATCTTCATGGAACATGATCTTTACTTAATATCCTGATGATTTTTGGCATAAAATAAAAATGGATAATTTTGACCCATACAATGTATTTTTGGCTACTGCTAAAAATATGCCCCAGCGACTTAAGACTGGTTTTGTGGTCCAGGGTCACATATCTGATTTATAAGCTTTGTTTTTGAAATTCCACTTGGTGCCACTAGTGGAGCAGAAATCACTTACAGCATCTGTAGGTAACTATCCTTCAAAATCAATTCTGGGACATTAATGTCATTGCCTTCTCACCGATCTTCTGGGTCTTTTGTTTTTGTACCAGCCACAGTCTTGGTATGAGCTCCTACAAAAACACAGTTGTGTTATTAGATCAATTAAAAATGATATGTGCTAATTTTTTTGTAAAGTCTTTGAATGTTGTATATGTTTTCAGAGGCATCACACCTTGTCCAGATGTTCCCCGAGCACGACCCCTATGAGCAGCTCCACAGCAGACTGCAGGTGTGACAGGTGACCCCGCTTCCACTGCAACTCCACGTCATCCAGCATCATCAACACCGCCTCACCCGGCCAGATACCATTCTGAGAGAGAGCGACCAGAAGCAAATATAGATTTTTTTTATAACACATTTTAGAAACAGCCACATTCAAAGTTTTCAAAAATGTTCATTTGTGCATGTGTCAAAGGCAGGTCAATGGAGCTGTTTGTAATGAGAGAACGAGAGATGATACTTCACTAACAGTATTTACTGATATTGAGTTACACATAAATTACTCATAAGAAAAACAAGGACTCTGAAAAAGGAATGCATTATTGATTAAGCATGAGAAAGGCAATGCTATATTGAAAGGATACATGTCCCTATAGACTTAAATGTGTGTAATTTTATCGATGTTTAAATGCTTTCTCGTATCCAGTTTAATGTGTGACAGCTAATAGCTAGCCATTTGAAGGCTGACCTCCCTGAAGAGTGTTAACTCTGCGGCTCTGAGACGCTTCAATTCATCTGCCTCCACCATGATGTGAGTTTGGGCTGTTTAGCTATTTAGTATACTAAAGAGCAAACTGCATTTATTCAGGTAATGTTGCATAATGCATACACTCTTAAAAATAAAGGTTGCAAAAGAGCGATGCCACAGAAGAACCGTTCCCTAAAGAACCTTTCAGTGAACATTTCCTAAAAAAGGCTTTCTTAATGAGAAGAACATTTAGTAAGCTGAGGAACATTTTTCCACTTTAAAGAATCTTTTATGCAATGGAAAGGTTCCATGGATGTCAAAGTTTCTGCATGGAACCATAGATGCAAATAAGAACATTTATTTTTAACAGTGTACTACTTTGAATAATTGGAGGTAGTCAGGGTTTCTGCAGGTTTTATGTCTTTTCAAGACCAAGTAAAAAAAAAAAGAAGTAATAAATCAAAAGGAACACAATGCGTCAATGTGTTGTCTAAATGTAAATGTCTACAGAGCACACAAGTTATATTAGCAACACTAACTCGTTTTTTTAATTTACTTTATTAAAAAAAATAATTAAAAAAGTAAATTTATCTTGATTTGAGGAATCGGATGTTAACATATTTGAATTGCAAACTGTTTGGTTACCCACATTCTTCAAAATATCTACTTTTGTGTTCAACAGAAGAACGAAACTCATACAGGCTTAAAACATCTTGAGTATGAGTAAATGATGACAGAAATTTTATTTTTGAGTGAACTGTCCCTTTAAGAACTTTTTAAGACCTACAGAAACCCTGGTAGTATATTGTCTACTCCAGGGGTGTCAAACTCAGTTCCTGGAGGGCCGGAGCCCTGCAGAGTTTAGATGCAACCCTAATTAAACACACCTGATCCAGCTAATCAAGTCCTTCAGGCTTATTTGAAAACTACATGGTTTGTGTGGTGGAGCAGGGTTGGAACAAAACTCTGCAGGGCTGCGGCCCTCCAGGAACTGAGTTTGACACCCCTGGTCTGCAGTATGCAGTAAGCTAGAAGCGTTTGGCAAATCTGTCATTATTTTAAATGAAAAACAATACGGTAAGTCTAATTTATACGGCTTAGCGGGCTGTGCATGTCTCTCTCAGGTCAGTCAGTGAGGTCGTTTGTAATCAACCCAGTCTGACAAGAGGATCATAGCAAGGTTAATATCTTAATTCTTAATCAGAGAGCAACCGGAGACTAAGACCCATAGAGAGAGTAAGATGCTTCATTTACAGCATGGATTGATATTAAATTACACATTAACAAACCAATTACTCTGACAAAATGAGAGAATGTTGTAACCATTAATATATTATAATAATATTATAATTACATTAATATATATATATATATATATATATATATATATATATATATATATATATATATATATATATATATAACATATTTGCTATATAGAGGCTCATATAAACTACCAGACAAAAGCTTGTACACGCTTGATTACATTACCTTGAAGGCTTATGCTTTGACAAATATAATGCATGTCTGCCTATGAATTTGTTTTGCAATTTTTTTTTTTACATGTTTTGTATGAATGTTTTCAATACTGTTTGAAAAGCATCCCAGAATGCATCTTATGAAGTTAGATTTGATAGTGTATATGCAGAGGTATCTTCTGAATCTTCCTCACCGGGTGTCTGTTGCGCTGTCCTCTGGTCCAGTCCATAATGATCCTTTTGTATGGGCCCATGTCATATTCTCCTCCCTGCTCCAGCATGCTCAGTAACTGACTCTTCCAGTCCTGCTTTTCTGGATACAGATCAGCATAAACTTGCATAGGCGTCTCAGGATTTTCCTGCATAATGAGAAAAAAACAGAAGACCTGGAATATAGCATGCAGGTTATGGACTTTTATGTTGCTTTGGAATATTGAAATCTCTAGTCGTATGGCTTTGGAATGAACATAAACTACATCTGGACAGTTGAATGTCTGTATCAGCTCTATGACATAAAATCTTTAATAACCACATCTAGAGAACTTCTGATCTAAATCCCTCAATGCGATTACATTTTGCAACATACAGTATTTTTGATTCAATATCAGTAACTCTGAAAATAATTGCCTCAATAACTTGAGCCCCTTGAGCTGACATTTATGACGCAGTAACCTTTTTAATAAACAGCCCGTGTCTAACTCAAATCAATTACTTTGATTTCTCAGACGCAATGTGCTGACAACAAGCTTTTTTAAAAGTACACTAAATCCGTAAGGCGGATGCCCTGGAGCGAACTACGGCTCAAGGACACAAAAGTACTGCAGACTCTACAATAACTTAAAAACAAACCACGATTAGAGCTTGATCCTTTGAAAACTGACACAGAATTTTAAACCCTTAAGCCACTGGAGCTGTCAGTCAGCCTGATAGAAACAGACTAGCCGGTTACTATGGGGACTAGTGGCAGTTTGTGTCTAAAGAAGGATTTTTTCTAAATATAACACGAGGCTCGAACCAACCAACATCAGCCTGTAATTAAAGCCATGCAGATCCTGAGAAACAACAGCTCTCTGAAAAACAGAGTGTGTCTTCTGTGGCTAAATGAATACAAGAAAATCAGGCGACTATATTTACTGAGGAACAGGATTGTGGCTCATTCAGAAATGAACTGAGAATGCTTTTTATATTTCTAATTACATCCCATACAAGGAAGTAGTGTCACTTAATTTTAGGGTTCAAATCTCACTATTAACAAAACATTAACTATGGCTTTTGCCTCAGTACACTCCTAATTTGCTGTGTATTAATAGTTAGTAAGGTAGTTGTTAAGTTTAGCTACTGGGCAGGATTAGGGATGGAGAATGGCAAGTGCTTTATAAGTACTAATAAACAGCCATATGTTAATAATAGGCATGCTAATAAGCAACTAGTTAATAGTCAGAATTGTTCCCTATACTAAAGTGTTACCAGAAGTAGAATGCAAATGAATTTCACTGCTCTTTATAATGTTTGCATAAAAATATGAATTTCACTTTTTAGTGTGAATTACACAAGTTGTTATACATACACATAACATTTATATTTCATTATACAGTTATTTTCTCATAATTTCATGAATTTTCTCTTTCTCATAAACTTCCCAGAATTCTGTTTTAGTCTTGATGAAGCAGCTTACAAAATATAAACATGTTGAATTTGTTGTTCAATTCAGTAAATTCATCTGCCTGTGGTTCATTTCAGCTCAGGTTCTAACCTTCATCTCCAGGATGTTGGCGGTCTCCACGATGAACTCTCGACAGGCGTGTGGAGGCCATATGTCCTCTCCGGTCCAGATGTGAGCCAGAATATCTGACCTCTGAAAGACATCAGCATAAGAGCTTCCAGCAGAGATACACAGAGTTTGAAAGTGTGTGTGGAAATGTATTCAATAACTGACTTCAGAGCTGGAGAAAAGCCAGGTAGAGGTACAATGCAACCATATATTTGTCTGACCTGACAGATCCTGTTGAGTTCTCGCGCGAGCTCCATTATAAACAGCTGACTCTCTGTTAACGGCTCTTTCTTCACATGTTTCACTCTTTTCCGTGTCTCCTGCACAGACAGTTGGGATTTATGGAGTAACTAAGGCTCCATCAAGGAATATAATAGCTAAACTTTTTTTTCATTTTTTTTTTCATCTCCACCACATCTCAAATTTTGTATTGTTACATTATTATTATTATTATTATTATTATTAAATCAATAATTAAACAATATTTTTTCCACAAGTTTAACAGTTACAGCTTGACTGGAAATGATTATATTCAAAATAAAAAATACAAGAATATTCAAATATACAAGTGATATTTTCCTTAATTTTCCGTATTTTCTTCATCTTACATTTCAAGCTGTAGCAGGAAAAATTATGATGCCACAACTAAACTAGTTTTAATAAAATTCAACTCATCTGACATAAAAGCACATGTAGTTGTGCCAAACATTTTATGTAGTCTATCCTAAATACACACAATTACTGTATATCATGTTTTCATATTAAATAATTAAATCATATTTCATAATTTCTTCATATGTTTTGACAAATGTCCCTTGACTGTAAATAACTGTATTCAGAATAAAAGTGACATATATAAAAATATATTCTGTTCACAAGTGATATTTACCTTAATTTTCTTTATTTTCTTCATACGCCACATGTCTCACATTTCATTGTGTCTCATTGATAAACAAGTACACTACTTTATTAGCAGGAAATATTGTTAGTTGTGGTGTAAATGACGCCACGACTAAGTTATTTTGATAAAAATCAACTCATCGTAAAGTTCATAGCTAGCATTTTATCTAGCCCATCCCTAATACACACAATTATATAATATTTCTGATATTAATGAGTTTCTCTGAATTACTGAAAAAATCCTCTGTTGCAACAAATGAATGAATGAATGACCTACTGTACCTTCAGACGAAACTTGAGCTTCTTGGCTGGCTCAATGAGGAACTGAAGGCAATCTTTCATCATATTGGACAGCCTGATGTGACCCTATTAGAAATCTGAACGAGACGGAATGCAGAAAACAGCAAAAGAGGGAAAGAGAGAGATTTGAGGTGTTTAAGATCAGTGTAACAGCTGAGAAAGATGGGAGGGGTTTGTAAAAAGCCTTATTTTCAAAACTCAGCAAACTCAACATAGACTCAAGCTGCAACAACACATTATTTTTTGATCGCTCTGCGGCTCTGCTCCAATCAGCTCGTTACGACAGTGGGTCCAGGTCCAGAGAGACCCGAGGAAGCAGCGAGAGCACTTTTAATGGGTGCTCGGGGACAGAGTGGGATGTAATTGTGCTGAATCAGCACGTCTTCTCAGCGTTTCTCCAGCACACCCACACAACCTGCCAGAGCACCTCGACACTCAGTCGATTCCTTAATCCAGCCCCAAATCTTCACAAACCAATGCTAAAACGTTGAAAAGCAGCTTATAATATACACACAACATGGCACAAATGTCTGAGACCACCAGTGAAATGGCTGCTATTTCACATTTTCTAATTTAATACAACATCTTTAATTACAAATTATAATCATGACAATTTGAGACAAATGAAAAAAAAAGATTTTCATGATGTCATTAAAAAAACGCTTACTTTTGTAAAGTCAGGTTATTTTGACATTAAATGGAGTAAACCCCAAACTTTATAATTTGGAAAATATTCATTCTTATTTTCTAAAAAAACTGTACATGATGGAAAGTTTTTATTGATATTTATGAAATCAGCATCATCAAATTACAACCCGAATTCCGGAAATGTTGGGACGTTTTTTAAAATTTGAATTAAATGAAAACTAAAAGAATTTCAAATCACCTGCGCCAATATTTTATTCACAATAGAACATAGATAACATAAATGTTTATACTGAGAAATTTTTACAATTTTATGCACAAAATGAGCTCATTTCAAATTTGATGCCTGCTACAGGTCTCAAAATAGTTGGGACAGGGGCATGTTTACCATGGTGTAGCATCTCCTCTTCTTTTCAAAACAGTTTGAAGACGTCTGGGCATCAAGGTTATGAGTTTCTGGAGTTTTGGTGCTGGATTTTGGTCCCATTCTTGCCTGATATAGGTTTCCAGCTGCTGAAGAGTTTGTGGTCATCTTTGACGTATTTTTCGTTTAATGATGTGCCAAATGTTTTCTATCGGTGAAAGATCTGGACTGCAGGCTCTTCTACTACGAAGCCATGCTGTTGTAATAGCCGCAGTATGTGGTTTTGCATTGTCCTGCTGAAATACACAAGGCCTTCCCTATATGTTGCTCTAAAACCTTTATATACCTTTCAGCATTCATAGTGCCCTCCAAAATATGCAAGCTGCCCATACCGTATGCACTTAAGCACTCCCATACCATCAGGGATGCTGGCTTTTGAACTGAACGCTGATAACATGCTGGAAGGTCTCCCTCCTGTTTAGCCCGGAGGACACGGCGTCCGTGATTTCCAACAAGAGTGTGAAATTTGGACACGTCTGACCATAGAACACTTTTCCACTTTGAAACAGTCCATTTTAAATGAGCCTTGCCCCACGGGACACGACGGCGCTTCTGGACCATGTTCACATATGGCTTCCTTTTTGCATGACAGAGCTTTAGTTGGCATCTGCAGATGGTACGGCGGATTGTGTTTACCGACAGTGGTTTCTGGAAGTATTCCTGGGCCCATTTAGCAATGTCAATGACAGAGTCATGCCGATGAGTGATGCAGTGTTGTCTGAGGGCCCGAAAACCACGGGCATCCAACAAAGGTCTTCAGCCTTGTCCCTTACGCACAGAGATTTCTCCAGTTTCTCTGAATCTTTTGATGATGTTATGAACTGTAGATGATGATATTTGCAAAGCCTTTGCAATTTGATGTTGAGCAACGTTGTTCCTGTAAAGTATTCCACATTCTCTGTACACACTCTTTCACAGATTGAGAGCCTCTGCCCATCTGAGAGACTCTGCCTCTCTAAGACATCCCTTTTATAGCTAATCATGTTACAGACCTGACGTCAATTAACTTAATTAGTTGCTAGATGTTCTCCCAGCTGAACCTTTTCAAAATTTCTTGCTTTTTCAGCCCTTTGTTGCCCCCGTGCCAACTTTTTTGAGACCTGTAGCAGGCATCAAATTTGAAATGAGCTCATTTAGTGGATAAAAGTGTAAAATTGATCAGTTTAAACATTTGTTATGTTCTATTGTGAATAGCATATTGACTCATGTGATTTGAAATTCTTTTAGTTTTCATTTTATTTATTTATTATTCAAATTTAAAAAAACGTCCCAACATTTCCAGCATTCGGGTTGTAGGCAATATTAAGCCTTTTTCTGTTTTGCTTTTTTATTGCCTTCTTTTTAAGATGCAGAACCTGGAATAATAAGCTTAAACACACCACCAGTTTGACCAGCCAACAAAATAAATGAATTTATCAGGTTAACTGTAGTTTATTTCCTGTTTTTCGACAATAAGAATAAAGAGCAAAAGAGGTCTCCTATGAATAAATTTGTACATTTACATTATGCACTGATAAAAATGTATTGCCTCCATATGTCACAACTCCCTAGGAAACCATAAATACAACACTATAAAATTAAGTAAGTTTCTTATTTTTATGTTATTTTGGTGCACAATGTTCTCTTGTTTTCTGTTTGGGACAGTAGTGCAATGTCACACCAAAGAAACTACTTCAGCTTCCTTGCATTTATTTATGATTAACTATACTTGTTGACTGAATGAACATGGCCAGACTCTGATAAGCTTTTATTAATGATCTAATGATAAATTATTTGCCCAAAGTAAATGCAATCATGTTCCTCTGGTGTGCAATATGTTTTATTTAGGCTCTAATTAACTCACTCTCGTTCACTTATGATCAAATAAAACTGCTGACTTAGACGAATGAACATGACTAATGAAGGAGATAAAAAAGTTTGTACATTTACATGGTGCACTGAGAAAAATGCACTGCCCTATAGATCACAAATTCCATACATTGAATTCATTTTTGATCAGCTATACCTTAAAGTATGTGCATAGGATAAATTCATTTATTTTGTTAGCTGGACAAACTGGTGGCCTGTTTAAGCTTATTATTCTAAATCCCAAACTTTCAGACTACAGTTACATCCACCAAACTTGGCTTAGACCTTCAGCCTGTACTGACCTGATAAGCTTTTATATATATATATATATATATATATATATATATATATATATATATAACAGAATGGACAAAAGACACGAGCAGCACCCTAGAAACAACCCAGAACACTCAATTAACTGCATAGCAACACCCTAGCAACCACTCCATCAATCTGTATAACTGTATGAGTATTAATCAAACTGTATAACTCTCTTTCTATGCCAAAGGTACTTGTCAGGTTCTTCTGGTGTGCACTGCAGTGCGCACTTGTTTTCATCCTGGCAGATTGTTGGCATTGTCACACCACGTGTAAGGTCTGAACAGGGACAGATTAAAGAGGTCCTGACAGATTCAGACACACAAACCACGTGAACGAGCACAAGGTGCAGATCTCCCGAACTCACACTGATCCTTTAAGCGAATTAAACCAGTACAGCCCTGTGTGTATTTTTGAGCATGAGTAGGTGGTGTTGGATGTAGTTAAAAAAAAAAAAGTGCTGAAGACAGACACCTTCGTAGTTATTAAAATGCCAATATTACGTATTTGCATTTTAGTCATACAAAAAAATAAAATAATAATAATAATAATTATTAGCCTATTATTAAATATCATTGCTATTAATATTAATAATGTAATCTTATAATATAATATTAATAATATACTTAATAATAATCTCGTGTTAATATGACCATTTAATTTTCCTTATCAGAGCATTTAGAAAACCTAAATAATAGGCTATACTTATTCTTCAATTAGGTTTATGCAGAATGTACGTTATTGCAGATGACAAAAAAGGCAGAAGATAAATGAAGACGTCATGATACACTTCAAACTCAGAGAAGCGCAATGCAGTCATAATATTACGCAGGTGCGCGCATATTCAAAAGTCATTAAACACAGCAGCAGCACCGTTACTGATGACAGAATAAAAAGTTTACTAAGATGAAAGTCACATACCTTTCTATTTAACCTTTTGAAATATCCTCAGAAAGTTTTTCTACATCACAGCCTCATTTGATGCTGTGCATCTCGTTGCTCGTTCTCTGTAGGTCCTCGCCTCAGCAGTCACGACAGGAGTGTGGTGAATCTCGTGGTGACCAATCAGCGTTCACACGTCTTGGTACTTTAGTTATTAGCCTTTTGTCGCGGAGTGATTAACGATCGTGTATTTCCGTAACGTTCCCGAACGACTCCTCGTATTTTTCCGTTACATTTCCGAAATAAGTCGAGTGCCTTCTCCTCAGCTTGTTTTTTAAAAGACACCCAGCAGAGGACGCCGTTGTCTGACATTTCTTACATTGTTTGCTCTAATTCTTCGACGCAGTTCTTAAAATTCTACTGTCTCAAGCCGAAATATGCATTTATATTAATATTATGTTATATTTGTAATCTCTATTTTTCTGTTCTGTATTACAATTTTTTTCAGCTGCTTACACACAAAATCTTTACTTGTCACATTTTCTGAAACCTGACACTCAAACACCAAAAGCACACACCAAATCACACTAATTCTTGGCCTTTGACTCAGTTTTCAATTTCATAAAACACTTTTTGCAAAACACAACACACAATTCTCTATGTAACACTCAAAAATCTAACAGGAATTAATATTATGTCAAAGGTGTTTGCAAATGTTTGCTTTTGAGATGTGTTTGTGATATTTTGAATGCAGTGCTTCATTTTGCAAGAGATGTGAGGCATTTTGCATTTTGTGTGTGCAATTCTTGGTGTGTGTAAAGTTTTGAACAAAACAGGCAAAGTTTTGAAAATGTAAGCAATTGAAATAAATGTAATAAAGAAAAACTCTAAATAGCTCAGTTACACTTTCACAAACAGATTTAAAACTTAAAATACAAAACTTTATTGAAAATAGAAAGGACAACAAATATGTACAGATGAAAATAAATGCTGTTACGCATGTGAGAAACAAAAAGCATTATCTCATTAACAGACGAAAATGAACGCCCTGTCACTTTTAAATGATTTCGTACAAAAACGAGTTAAAAAAAAAACTGAACAAATCTTACTTGTTGCCCATAATAACATTACAAAACAAAAAGAACTTCAATATTTGATCTTGCATAGAAATTTGATTGGTTAGAGATAAAAGCAGCTATTACTGTTTTAAACAGCAGGAAGATCACAATATTTCGAAATGAATCAAATGCAATGAGATATAAACATCTAGAACTAAATGAACAGAATCTTTGCATATTTGCATCGGCACCGTTTTGTTTTTTTGTTTTTTTACAAAACTCAACTTTAAAATCACAAATGAATATGAAATTCCAGTTTCTCTTTGTGATTTAATTTTCCATTTCTTCTTTTACTGAGGCAGTCAGTTGTTAAAAAAAGAATATTCTGTAATGGTGTGCTAGTTTAAATACCTCAATTGTTTCTGGGAACTATTCTGGCACACCTCGAAACAAAAACTTTTGTGTTTTCTGACTTGAAAACAAGCAGTGCCCCACAGTTACATCTGTACAGAAATAGACAATAAAACACGACCCATTTACAGTCATACACAAGGAAACTGATAGCATAGATGTGACAATGCAGGGGCAAATTACTTCGTTGGAAGAGGATTGTCCAACGTACATTTCCTCCAACAAACACATGCACCGCTGTAATCAGCTGACCTTGAAATTAGCAATCACAACCGCACCCAACAAGAAAACAACAACAATATTGCAATGCTTTATGGCATTTTACAGGCTATATGAAGTCACTCACTCCAAAAAAGCAGATGTTTCCAGTGAAAGAACAAGTTCCAGGTAATGGAAAGGACCAGTTTTGAAATCTCTGGTCATTGTTTCCAACCATCTTTAGGGCTCAGGTTAATCATAAGCACTGGGTGAAGCCATTGTTACAGCAGTTTCAGGCAACTTCGGTCATACAGTCATTTGAAGGCTTCATCAGTTGCAAAAGTGAGAGCAGGAGTGGTGGTTTAATGGAGCTTATTATTACTGACGGCGGTCGTAGATCTTAACCATTCGTTTAATATGGAAAAGCTTGTGGCGCAGTTTGCGACATTGGTGCTTCTTGTTTTGATAATCTGGCATCTAAGCAGAGAGAATAATGGAAAGAAAGCCTCGTATTAACATCAGAAAAGCAGAGCATCTATTACTATGAACGTGAGTCAGATGTTTAGTCATACTTTAGTTTTATAACCATGACTCACCCGTCTTAGGTCTTTGAGATGATTATATTCCTCTGCTACAGCCTGTAACGTGAGATGAAAAAGAAAGTCATATGGATTTGAACAACAGGGAGGTGAAGTAGTCATCTGAAATGTTTCAGTCGCTCACCTGGTACTTGGACGAGCCCTCTTCAAGTGCGTCCAGCTCTCTGCTAAGCTTGTTTATCTGATCGCTGATGTCGTCCATTTCGGCACACAGTTCCTTATAGGTCCTGAGGTCCGAGTCAAACTCTTTCCTGTACTCGTGTCGCTGGGTGTCAGACGTGATCTCTGGATACAGACTGATTGGGAAGGAAGCAGAAAGCAGTTGGATGGCAGCTTGTATAATGAGCTTTAAAGTAGGCAAGATAATTAAGATTAATAGTCAATTGGTAGTTTTTAAATAAAGATTTATCCAAATAAATGGATAAACAGACACTTTTCAGAAACAATCCTTCTGGAGCGACCTAGAGTTAAGCATCTTGATCAAAGCAACAGTGGTAGTATTTCATGGATTCACTGCTGTGGAGTTTGAACTGACAACCTTTCAGTTGCCACAAAGCAGCAATAAAACAAAAACACCCACCATAAAACGAGTAAAGGTGCACACATTTACCGTTACAAGGTGACAATCTGTCAGCAAAATCCCGTCATTTGAATAGGAATATGCACAATCAGTGAGGGCATAAATATTCCCCAAAATGCTCTCTGATATTTCAAATTGCGCTAATTTGAAATTCCACCATTCACAAAATTTTGCTAATGTGAAATACTAACATTCACCAAAATTTTAAGAATGTGAAATACTACCACTTGCCAAAATTTTGTTAATGTGAAATACTACCACTTGCCAAAATTTTGTTAATGTGAAATACTACCATTTGCCAAAATTTTACTAATGTGAAACACCAAGATGTGCCAAAATTTTGCTAACATGAAATGCTACCATTCACCAAAATGTTACTAATGTGAAATACTGTACTACCATTTGCAGGCATTTCACTAATGTGAAATAAAACCATTTGAAGAAATTGAATGTGAAAAACTACCATTCACCAAAAAAATAACTAATTCAATACTTCATCTGACAATTTTTTTTTGCTAATATGAACTACCACTATTTGCAGAAACTCACCTAATGTGAAATATGTACCAGCATTTGCTGAAATTTTGCTAATGTGACTATGCCTTAACTCCTTACTAAGGTCAACTTTTTACTAAGACTCAAACTTTCAAATATTTATTTTTCATTTGTGTCAAAAAAACAGCAAAATAGTGAGAATATTTTTTTTAAATTGTCCATAATGCAGTGAATACAAGTATTAACATTACAAGTATAACTAACGTTATCAAAGATTAATAAATGCTAAAAGAATATACAGTTCATTGTTAATGTTTATTGTTACATTTATATGTAAGTTTATTGTTTGCAAAAAGATTTTCTTCTCATGGTCCAACAATGAGTGAAACCAAACCACATCTATTTTTTAACTCATCACAGCCAAACAAACAACACATATAAACATACACACATATGCAAAGACCTTTAACCCATTAACCCAAATTTAGTCTATTATGTTATCATGTGGAGATGCGTGCCAGAGATGATTATCTCCTACAGACTTCCTTGCTGTGTCCAAGGGAATGTGCTACTAACCCTGGGCCTGCCTGAACCACAAACAATTCTTACCGTGTCCATAGATCCTCGTCAAAATCGTTGGCAGTCTCTCCTCCCGTGGTATACTCGGTTTCGTACTGGGACTCGTCCAGCTCAGGGTTCCTCCTGCGTCTCTTGCCCCTGGAGGCGGACGGTTTGCGGATGGTGTCCGTCTGGTCGGAGGGGCTGGAGCTCACTTCTCCAGACGGGGATGTAGAATGATATGGCCGGCTGAAAGAGCGCTCAGGGTAACTGTGGGTGGAAAAACTGTTACTACTTTATCCAAGAAAAGAAATTGCACACATTTGAGCAAGTAAATATTCTTCAAGATACTGTACGACAATCTGAAAATAGAAAAAGTTTATCTGCCATGGAATTAAAATATAAAAAAGGTCATTGCGAATTTTTGTCTCACAATTCTGACTTTTCTTCTCACAATTATGAGTTTTTATATAGCAATTGTGAGTGTACATCTCACAACTATAACATTTTTCTCAGCATTCTGAGCTTACATCTTGCAATTCTGTCTTTTAAACACTTGAACTGATTGCATACACATGAAGAATTCTAAAAACAAAAGAGATGAAACCCCTGAATTCTGAGTTTACATCTTGCAATTCTGACTTTTTCTTGCAGTTCTGAGTATATATTATATAAGAAAAAAGTGAGAAATTGTGAGATATAAACTGATATAAATTACTGTACTTTTTTTTTTTTTACAGTTTTTTTTTTATTCTGTGATTAAAATAAACTTCCATAGGTTCAAGACTGTAGTTATAGTAGGAGATTAATGAATTGAATAAGGAAATGCACATTAGAAGCATTATTAGTGAGAATGTTTCATAGAAACAATGCTTTTCATACTGAGATAATGATATTTAAGCTACCATACTCTGTTCTTAAACACAGCGTTAACAGAAACAATACTGCAATACTGGCAATATCATTTGCTCAAGCATTTCAGATATCCTCATAAGCTGGTGTTTCACATTTCACTGTGTTAATAAGCAATATGTTTTCCTCATTGCACTTCATTGTGATGTTTTTTGTGTTTTCCAATAAACATGATAGGTCAAATTACAGAATAACCTTTTTTTCTTTAATGAAAAATTGAAAAGCCAATCATCTTTTACATCATTACATCTTTTACGTTTGCTTACTACTAAAAGAGACTTTGCCAACGATATCAATAGAAAAATGACATTAACTAATTTATACTGAATCAATACCATTGAAGCTTGTAAAGCCACATAAAAAAGACAAGGCAGACCTGATTTAAAAAATAATGAAAGAACATCTGATTAAAAAATGCAAAAACTTTGATCTCATGCCAAGACACGTCATATTTGGTGTAATCTGACCTGACTTCATAAAACTAATGGCCCAGACCATTAGGCAGATTAATGATCCAGACAATAGCACTGATGATTTAACATCAACTAACCAAGGTCGCAAAAAACGCCACGGACTACTTTGAACAAGGAGTAACTCTACATTGCCATTCAAATGTTAGATTTTTTTAAGGAAATGAATGCTTTTATTTTAAAGTGACAATAAAGACCTTTGTTTACTGAGCATCAAATCAGCATATTAGAATGATTTCTGAAGGATCATGTGACACTGAAGACTGGAGTAATGATGCTGAAAATTCAGCTTTGCATCACAGGAATAAATTACATTTTTAAATATACTAAAATAGAAAACAGTTATTCTAAAACGTAATAATATTTCACAATATTACTGTATTTTTGATCAAATAAATGCACTGTTGGTGAGCATAAGAGACCCCAAACGTTTGATCAGTAGTGTATGGAAAACTAGAATGCAATTCCAAATGACTTATTAAGGCCTTAGGCTATAAAGTTAGCTCCAGCATTTCCTTAGCAGGGAGAGGCAATATTGCTTGTTCACATGGAGCTCAGCTTTAAAGTCTCCAGCCATCCCAGGGTCGGATCACTCACTCACCCGATAACATTGTTGGTCTCAGAACTAAAGACGCTGCCGGTCTTCAGGGGGATGGAGCCGACACTGGGCGCCGAAACCAAAACAGGAGCCATCTTCTCTGAAAACACCATGGATGCCTCCTGCATGCTCTGTCCATCCTGTACGTGGTTGACCTGAAAAAAGGAACAAACTGTTTAGTACAAAGTCTGCCAACTTTGATTCATATCTCAACAGAGAGTATGATGTGCATAACATCAGGAAGCAACATATCTCAGATAATGACAGGCGAAAAGACATCACAAACAATTAAGCAAAGCAAGTCAGAACTAAAAGCAGATAACAGATTTTTTAATGTGAATTTGAAATGGTTAAGTCTCATTAGCATCTTTAATCAAGATAAAATTTTAAAAGGGTCTTAAATTATTGTATCATTTAAATAATTCTGCTTATAATGTCAGCAGAAATATTTAACATCGACATCCTATTTTAGTTTTTCATGACCACATTCCACACTATCTCTGATCTTTAGATAAAAATGGTCCTTTTTTGCTGCCAAGCCTTTAGGAAACTTTTGTATTGCATTCAGCAATATACAGTGCACTTATACACAGTAATACTAACTGACATGTGAAATAAATGTGTCCTCTTAATAGCTTCACATGAGGCTTGAGGTCGGTAAGATGTTTTAAATGTATCTGAAAGAAGCTCATCACGGCTTCAATTATTTGATGAAAAATGGAGTAAAAACAGTAATAATGTGAAATATTATTACAATTTAAAACAACTGTTTTCTGTTTCAATAGATGTCAAATTGAAGTTTATTCCCGCGGTGGCAAAGCTTAATTTTCAGTCTCCAGTGTCACATGATCCTTCAGAAACCATTCTAATATGCTGACTTGGTGCAAAAAAAACCATTTATTATTAATATTTAATACTTGTGTGGAAAACAATTCATTTTTAGGATCCTTTGATGAAAAGAAAGTTCAAAAGAATATTCATTTGAAATAGAATTTTCGGTAACATTAGAAATACCTATTTTCTTAAATGCACCCTTGCTTAAAAAATCTTTCTGACCACAAACTTTTGAACAGCAGTGTAAAAATAAAATATGCAAAATAAAATGTTAAAACTCTGTTTGAAAAAAGGGACATAACATAAAATAAATAACAGATCAGTTTTACTTGTTAAAAGCCTGTAAGGATGTTATGTATATTACTATAATGCACAAAAAGTACATTATTAACAATATCATAAATCTGTCTTGATTGCAGACTTTTGAAACTGCATTCTGTGCAGAACATTAACACAGAAACCATTTTAGATCCATTGTTTAGACTTTATTTTCCTTCTGCTACTGTACAGGAAAGACTGTATAAGAAGCAAAAGTGCTCTTGCTCTTCCTGTAGAGGTTTGATTTCAGAGGATGTTCTCAGCATGTAAGTGAATTTTTTGTGACAAACACACAATGCCAATAGTAAAGATTTCTGGCACAATATATGATTTATAATACTTTATAATACTAAAAAAATGAAGAGAGGATAAACGGATACAAGGAAAAACAATTCTGATAAGTACACAGCTAAAACAATGAAATCAGGTGTGCGTGACGGTGGGATTGTTTGTTTTGTTCTGGAGGGGTTGTGTGTAGAGGTATGTGTGTGTGTGTGTGTGTGTGTGTGTGTGTGTGTTAGGAGGGAGGACGCAGCAGGAAAGAGGGTGGAGGAGCATTTCCCTGCAGCTGGGGAGAAGGGGAAAAGCCAGTGTGCAGAAGAGCTCAAATCATCCAGGAATTCCAACAATACTTTCCCTGCATGAGCTACTGCCACCGCTGATCCGTGATCACGCTACATAAGCAGGGAAAGAATGCTTGAGAACACCGAAAAGAGGGACATTTCATGTTCGTGACCTCCTTCTGCACCAGAAAAAAGTGAAGGAGAGATATAAAGGCAAGGAGAGAAAGGTATTCAAAGGGAGTGTGTGGAACGCTGTCAGAACTCATAGATTTACTGAAAGTACCAGGGCAGAGAAAGGCAGACCAGTCTCATGATGGTAGTAATTATGTTTCCAATGGACTTAATCCAAAATCAAACGCACCCCACGGAGCCTTCACCACCAGCTACGGGTTCATTAATAACCTGTAGACCTGGGCGAAAGATTTACTAGAGGCTGTTCATGTTTAGCTCAAGATTCTCAGTTTAAAGCTTATTTAATTATCAGCCTTGTCTCAGACATTTCTTCAAAAATTCCTAATTAAAAATAGAAACAATTGTAACACATTAAGTGTATAAAGCTATAGAATTATGAAGGATTTTGGAAAAATGTGATGTTTGAGTTCATATCAAGTTCTCTGTCTTGACTGAACTTTGGTATCTTTGTACATCTGAGCAGTGAGCAGAGTTTGATCTCTTCTGAAATGCTAGAGGTCTGCATTTGCGCTCATTTAATCTTTGTATATCTGTCTAGGAAATCAATTAAGATATTAAAGGGATCTCATCTCTTATTTTTCTTTGCTATGAGGAGCCTCACAGTCATTTCACTTTATATAAATTGATGATAATTAAATTAAAGTTCTTTTGATCTTTTTATTGCAAAATGTCTGTTTCTTGAATAACCTTCATTGCTTTAATTGCTTCTCTTTTTCAAATAAGAAAGAGTCACAGAGAGCAATGCACTGTTATTGAGTGATGCACACACACACACACACACACACACACACACACACAACATGACTCATGTTCTCTTACACAGCACTAATGTACTGTTTTACTGAAACACTGTTCTGTAAGCACAAATAAAACCATAGATGCAATGTGAACAAACAGTGATTACTATACTAACCAGCATGATAAATTGGCCGATATTTGGCTATTTTTAAAATAATCAGCATTAGCTGATAAACATGGATTGTCTGCTCAGAATGTAATGAAAGCAGTTTTGGCACATTTTCAGTACATAATGTGTAAATAAGTATTTTGTGTGTAATCCCATATGGCAAATATATATATATTTTATTTAGATTTTTTTTTTTTTTCAAAATAAGGCCCAAAACATATTGCTAAAATAGATTAAATACACAAATGTATTTTTGATCAAATTAAGTTACTTATATTTTCTTTTATTTTTAACATTTTAACATTTTTTTTTAAGGAAAATGAAATATTGGCTGAATGAATTTAAAATAAATAATTTATTTAATTATATATATATATATATATATATATATATATATATGTAATATTTTTAAAATATATTTTCAATGTAATTATTTTCATATTGTACAAACAATATATTTAAATAAAACATATTTGGCATTTACCCAAAACATATTTTGACTTTAAATGTACAGTACAATGTACATTTTTGTCCTTTTAAGCCAATTATTGAAATAAATTACTTGAAATAAATATACTTATAATCTTAAATATACTTATAATCAGTAATATGTCAACCAGTGGCCACACTTACAACTGTCTCGACTACTTAATTTATTCTTTGAATTGTAAAGAAATGCTAATTCAAGCATGCTTTCTAACTGACTTAGTAGTACAAAAGTTTAGCTGTTCATAGTCATCCACCAAGGAGTTAAAAGCCACTCGACTTTCTCAGTTTGGTTAATGATTATTCACAACGAAACTGGGCTGGCTGTTAACAAACAGACCATATCAGCAACACATTCAACCTTGTGACTGAATTATCACCAGTGTCGCACAGGCCACTGAAACTATTAAACGATATATGACTACAAAACACACCTTCCAACCGCTCTCAGTCTACCAAAACAAAAGGTCTAAATTGACAATCACAAACTACTGTATTTAGAAGAATTAAACTGCTTGCCCTTTATACGGTTGCTGGGATGCTAGAGCCTACAGTATATATACTGTATGACTTAGACAATTAAATGTATGGGCATTTCCACTGCAAATTATTTGGATACTGTTTGCTTCAGAGACTAGCAATAAGCCTGACACTGGCCTTTCATTTTCATCCCCTTAAACAAGACACTTCATGCCATTCTGATCTGGGTGTGCCACTTAATTAGTGACCATATGTTTCTTCCTCCATGCAGCATGTCTCAACGTAGGTGTAATCAGGAAACTTACCCAATCCTCCACATCTCTGCCCTCAGATCCTCCCATTAGTGGTCGATCCCAGTAGATGTTTGGTTTCCCATAGTGCCAGATTTTACTTCTGGTCCTAAAGGAGAAGAAGGCCGCCACAGCCAGTGCCACCACAACCATGAACCCACAAACCATTGCAACTGCCTGCAAACAACAAAACTGTAGTGTTAAGTCCAATGTGTACATAAAATTTTTATCATGCTGAACTAAAATTTAGTACACTACAATAATCATCTTAATAATCATCTCACTCTCATGATCAGTTTTTATGTGCATTGATCAATGTTTATACTGTTTATACTTCATCGAATAAAGTGATCATGTCTCTTCATTGGATTTGGATTAAACCGCTCAAATCAAAAAGTTTTTTTTAATTTTTTAAATTTTTTTTTGAAGGTTTTTGAAAATCTTAATGAAATCTTTTTGAATCGAAAAGTTTTGGTTACATGGACTTTCATGGAGGGATGGCAATCTCAGGTTTTGTTAAAAATATCATCATTTGTGTTTTGAGGATGAACAAAGGTATTATGGGTTTGGAATGACATGAAGGTGAATAAAAATTCCAAAACGTTTGAGTGAACTAACCTTTAAAATTACTATTTAAAGGGACAGTTCACCCAAAAATAAAAATTCTGTCATCATTTACTCACACCTCATGTTGTTCCAAAGCCGTATTAATTTCTTTCTTCTGCTGAACAAAAGAAGATATTTTGAAGAATGTTGGTAACCAAACAGTTGCTGGCGGCCATTGACTTCCATAGTATTTCTTTTCCATACCAAGTCAATGGCTACCAGCATCTGACTTGAAGGTGAGTAAGTGATGACAGAATTTTAATTTTTGGGTGAACTATCCCTTTAACATCACTAAATCAACCTAAACACAACAGATTACAGCAACAAAATAAAATATAAGGGTTAGGTCAGGCTTCCATTGTAAGTGTAAATGCACTTCCTGTACAGATTTACACACTGGAGGAGTTGAAATTATGGTCTATGGCAATCTTTTGATTGTAGACTATAAAGAAAACATAAATTAAATGTAGTCTCTAAAGACATTTCGAAACATCCTGTAACTTTAAATGGTACCTCTTGAGGGTCCACGTAGCAGTAGTGGTACAAGTACTGGTTATAGACAGGAAAGCCGGCCCCCATTCCTGTCACACTGCTGCCATAGAGGTTCTGACACATCAGAATCATGGGGTTGTAGTATGAGCTGGTGGAGCTTTGGGCCATAGGGTTCACTCCTACAATGTACACTATGTTTATAATGCCCTGAATCACGGCCATTATAGAACAAATAACAAGCACCACCAAGTAGAACTTCCTGCTGCGGAACGTGTTTGTTTTGGAGAAGCTGGCTGCAAAGAATCCCAAAGCAATGATGAAGTTTATAGCAGCGATGGCGATCATGCTAGTCTTGGCCGAGTAAGGGGTCGGGTAAGAATTGTAGTAGCCTCCGTATCCATATCCACTTCCGTAGCTTCCGTATCCATACCCACTACCATATGATCCATATCCACTTCCATATCCAGGATAGCTGGAATATCCAGATCCGTAACCAAATCCGTACTGCATGTCCCAGACCAGAGTCGAGGCCACACAGGCGAAGATTCCCAGACAGAGGATTATAACGGTTCCCATCATAATCTTCACAATTCCCGGAGGGGAGAACCATTTGTAGAAGTGCTGTGGCACCTCCTCGCCCACATAGTAGGATCCTGGAGGTGCAGGGTAGGGATCGAATTCACTCCGTGGGTCTTGGAAGCTTCCCGGTGATCCAAAACCATTGGAAGGCGGGGTGTACATCGGGGGACTGTCATAGGGTTGTTTCTCAAACATCTCTCAAAGATGTCCAATGACCTACTAAAAGAAGCAAATTAATATATAAATATGAACAGTATCACTTAGGTGTTTTACAAGCAGATAGAAAATGTAACAGGTTCTTCACTTATTGTTTAAGACCAGGTAAATCTGTGAAAAAATTGAAGAAGACAGTTTAAAAGACAAAAGAAAAAAACACCATAAATGTAGCCCAATTAAAGCCATGCACTATATTCCAGTCTAAGGCATACAATAGCTTTGTGTAAGGAACAGATCTAAATTTAAGTAATAATTAATTGAACAAAAAAATAAATAAATAAATAAATGAATAAAAATCCAATTGCAAAATAATAATGTATTAATTAAAAAAAATAATTTTAGTAATTAATTTTTAAAAATAAAAAAATATTAAAGCATTTATTAAATGAAATCACATTAAATTACATTTTTAAAATGATGCAGATTTTTCAAATCAGCAAGGCCAGTCCCCACAATGTCAAAAATTTCAGGTTTTGCTATCCTTGTGGGGACATTCGGTCCCCACAATGTAGCATAAACAAGTATACACACACACACACACACACACACTCATATATAAAATATATTATCAGTGAGGGCAAAAAAGTTGTACTGCATAATATTTGTGGAAACCATTATACATTTTTTTTCTTTCTGCGTTCTTTGATGAACAGAGTATTTATTTGAAATAGGCATCCTCTGTAGCATTATAACTGCCTTTGCGCTCACTTTTGATACAATTATTGTGTCTTTGTTAAAAATCACACTGACTCCAAACTTTTGAATAGTAGTGTACATAAAGCAGCTGCAATGGAATATTATACATAAATAATCATGAACAGAAATAAATACAAAACTGATATGCCTTTTTTGATAGTTGACATACACTCCTTGTGTACACAACAAAACATAACAAACAGCATACAGGGTGGGAACGAGACGAGTGTGAGTAAATAATGACAGAATTTTCATTCATGAGTGAGCTGTCCCTTTAAATGTCTTAGATCAGCACATCAGCAGTGACATCAATTAATACACAGGCCAAAATGACGTTACCCAAAACCATAAGCCGTGTAACCACCGTGCTGAAATAACTGTGCTGTTTATCAGTGTGAGGTAACAACAGAGAGGAGAGTGGAGACATCGGCACCAGGGATCAGAGTCTGTCCACACAAAGCCACTGTTTACAGGCCCGAACGTGGGAGTTAAACTCAATCTCAACCATTGTCCAGCACTGACTTTGAAATGCATAGATTTAAATTCTGGCCAAACATGCCGTTTGTTTAATTTCAGATCATATGCTCTAGGGGTGAGGTCACAAACAGGGCAAAACCAGACAGAATAGGCATCAAGAAGTACTCAACAAAAACTGTTATAAAATGTGTCTAACACTATAGGAGGTAATATGTTGATTACATTTGAATGTTAAGTGTACTTTTATGTTGCCACAAATACACATTTCTAGTAACATACAGCACATTCCATTGATTCCATTGATTTGGATTCCATCCAAAAAAAAACAGGTTTAAATGTAATTTAAAAAAAAAAAGTTTTAAAGTTATGCTTTATCTTTTCATTATTAGATGCAATTTGAAAGTTGTTGTACTGAAGTTTTGAAGTTGATTTTTAGAATATAATATTTAAAATAATTTAAAATATAATGTAACATATTTAAATTGTAAATATACTTTAAATCATTCTAAATTTGTCTTTATACTTAAAATTGTAATGTCATGATTTTTCTGTTTTCTAATAATATAAAATTTTAATAATTTAAAATATAAAATAATTAGTTTTACATTCAAATTTATGTTTTATGTTTTCATTTGTAATGTCATGATTGTTAATGTCTTCAATAAAATACAATATTTAAAATAATTTAAAATATAATACAATAAAAAAATCTCAATATCTACTGTAGCGTGCAACACCTCAACAACAGAACACTTTCAGTCCCTGGCAAAGGCCTAGATAAAGCCATTTGTCTAGTTACTATGTGTTCACCTACTATCCGGCCTCCCCCAACTTCTCTCCTTTGTTATAGCAAAAAGTCAAGGCTGCACTCTGTCTGTGCATGGTCACCATGGTAATAAAAGCCTGAGGTAAAAAAAAAAAAAAAAGAAAAAAAAAAAAAGGTTTGGATAGAAAAACACAAGAGCTTCACTGTCTGGCCGCTCTGGAGTGGGGGTGTTGCATTCGTAGGCAGATACAGTTGTAGTGATCAGGTGTCCTCAAGAGAATCCTTTCTTATTTATCAACACAGCACAGTTTTGATTTCATTTATGATTAATTAATGAACCTTTTGAATGACCAACAACAGGTGAGAGGTTAAGACTGATATATAGGAGATTCACTTTAGGCTAAAACCCTTTATTTACTGGTCTTACAAAAAAGCTACAGCAGTACCATCATGGCATCATAATACAATGGTATCCTACTTTATGCATCTATGGTATGTGCAAGGTATTTCAAAGCACACTACCATAGTACATTATCAAAAATATTTGGCATGATACCTTGGTATAAGTAAAACATTACCATGGTATTTGTCTAAAAAAAAAGCATAGTATTGCCATAATATGATGTCCAAAAGTAATAGTACAACGTTATTTTTGAAACAGATAATGATGTATGAAATGTATCAAATCAAAAGTGGTTTAACTTGGAGCAAAGATTACAAAACCTGTTACTGTTTACTTTGCATGTCATCGTAAAACTGCTGCATGTTTCTATAACACACTAAAATGAGTTTAAATCACTCTTTTGTGTGTGTGTTTTTTTAAGTGAGACAACGATTTTTAATAAAAGGCCTAAAAGTATGTGTAGCCTATACAAAATACTATCATAAATGCTAAAAATGTGTAAATAATTATATTTTAAAATATAAATATTATATTTTTTGTCTAAAATACAATTCTGCAATTCTAAAATAAACACACAAAACATTATTTACCTTTTTGAATCTGTCTTCTCCTGAAGAAATGAAGATTTCTTCTATTATTATTATTTTCCCAGATTATTATTCTTCGTCTTCAAATTCAATTCTCAGTTTTAGGGGAGAAAATCTGAAAAAATGAAGCTGGTGAAAGGAAAAGTGTTTGTTGAGACAGTTGTCCAGATCCCTCTCTGTCTGTTCTCTAAAGCTCTCTGGTCCACCTGCGCCTGCATGCAGTGAAGCACATCTGTATCAGTCAGTCGTCTGAGTGTTTGGATTCACCAGTGCTGCTGACCCCATCCAAAAGATGTGGGTGGAAACGCGTGAACGGCTGTGAAAATAAACTTCCTTGAGAACAAGAAGTTTACTCGATCTAATCTAGAGACGTGACTCGAACGCAGTTAGTCAAACCAGGTTTAATCCCATTGGACAAAAGCCGCAGAGGGCGGGTTATTCCTGTCACGAAGTGTTTTAACTTGTTCCCATCTTATCATAATCGATAAAATATTAAATTCACAATTTTTTATTTTTATCAGTATTATATTAGTTAGGTTTATATTATCACAATATCACAATTAAGTGAACAAAGGAAGGATTTTGGATCATTTCACTACTTGGGTTCCAGCAGGTGTTGATATTTTTATCACATAGGCTACCGTAGCCTACGTCAAAATGGTCATTTGGAGGGGGAAAAAAAAAGCTATGTAATTTATTAAGAAATATTCCAGGTATTTATTCATTTCAATAGTTTTTAGTTGTTTGCGATTCCTTAATGACATCACTCTACAAGAAGTGACATCATCTGTGGTGGGAAAACAAGCACATCACTAAGAACAAGAAGATATATATATATATATATATATATATATATATATTTTCCCCCCCCCCCCCCCCCCCCTTTCCTTTATGTTATTATATTTCAATGAAGTGATGTTTCTTGTTGTATTTTCTTTCTTGCATTAAAAAAAACAAGTTAGGGATGTATTTAATTATTTCTTAACACTAGAACATTGTTTATCTGTTGATAAAAATGATACAAATTGGTATGATATTAACAACAGCTCAAAAGTTATAATTATATATATAAAATATCAAATTGACTTCCAAAAGGCTAATATAACTCTCAATCTCTCACTCAGCATTAACTATCCTTAGCTCTTTATTTCTACACTGTTCGACTAATTTAATTGCCAGTGTGTAAATAGGTGTTTGAGTGTGGTCAGAAGGTGTTTGGTGTTGAGAAGTATGCAGGTTTCAAAATACTTAATAGCAATTTATTTATTACATTTTTAAAGCGCAACATTTGCAAACGACTGTTAAATAGCGCCGTCTTGCGTAGAATCAAAGAATGGCATGAGAATAAAACAAGGTGAGAAGTAAACATGGCGCAAGGTTTCTTGTGCAACTTATTAAAAGTGCTACTAAAATAAAATATTCACCATGGCCATCTGTGGGCACGAGGAGATGTCCTTGCTTTAGGCCTTAATATTTTATAGTTATTTAGTTAAATCATGTCAGAATGACA
This sequence comes from Tor tambroides, assembly GCA_021397915.2. Taxonomy (NCBI): domain Eukaryota; kingdom Metazoa; phylum Chordata; class Actinopteri; order Cypriniformes; family Cyprinidae; genus Tor; species Tor tambroides. The sequence goes on along the minus strand of JAFVLL020012049.1, from coordinate 80,190 downwards.
GCAGGGGCCAGCTGCATAGCCACTGTGTTAAGACTGTCTTAAGAACTAGTTTGACCAACTAGCAGTTAACTTGGGGAAATCAGTTTTACTTTTTAGATTAATTATAAACCAATCTGACTTTAAAAAGTTATTACCAGCATTGAAAAAAAATAGATGACTAACTTGCCATTGAAATAGATGCTTTTCTTTGCTATAGTTCTAACTTCACTAACTTTCACATTTGTGAAAGAATAAAAATTAGGCAAGAATATAATAATAATAATAATAATAATAATAATAATAATAATAAAATAACACAACTGATTCTTTGTTCTCATATAACATTTTTTTTTAATAAGATGGGGATCCTGCAAAATAGTAGGGATGTTGAGAGAGTAGAATGAGCTTAACAGCAACATGACCAAGATTTGTGTTTTACCCTATATGGACAAAAAGCACTTAGAAGCACTCCATTTTTTCTGAGTAATAAATAAAGTAATAAATAATTGATCAATCCATTAATTCACATCACTTCTGTGCCCTTGGCGGTACTGATAGTGTCCCGTTTTAAACAAGAGGGAAAACAAACCTGCATGAAAAATGTGCCGAGTTTATTTGTTTTGGTTCTTAAATATTAATAAATACTCACTGCGCAAAGCTACTGAACCTGGGAGGAGTGTTTTTTTGTTTTTAAATATTAATGCAAATGGAATTTCCCCACACCAGAGCACTTTTGGAGTAAAACAACTTTGTGACAGAAAAATTTCAGTGTAAAACAGCTTTGTGGCAGAGAAAGGTTTTTTTCTAGAAAGTGTGAACAGATAGAGGAAGTTGGGATAAGATGAACCAACAAACTAAACTAACTAAAGTGTAATGTGTGTAAAAGTGCTGTCAGTTTTCTCCAAATCATCCAAACTCATGACATGATTGGAACTTATGTGTGGAAAGGGAAGAAACCCATTGTTGGATATAATATCCACATTCAAGATTGCCTACATGAAAATGCTGTCACATTTTGTGTTTAGCAACCTAGAAACAAAGAATCATCTTACCTTGTAGCTCATTTTACCCTGAAGTCTTCCCTATGTTTTTGAGAGAGAAAAATTAGGTCATTTGAATGAGAGGAAAAAGAGACAGGGAGAAAAATATAGTTATTTTTGAAACTTTCAATGTTTGAGCTATTTTTTGGTACATTAAATAAATTGCAAAAAGCAGTCATTTCTGAGGAAAGTAACATTTAAAAAAAATAAACATATAAACAAGATTTATCTATCATTTCTTAATGTACTGTAATAGTACAACACTAGGCAGAGCCTGTGTGATGGTACAATCATTTGAGAAAGTGATCTTCATTCCTAATAGCTATTAATTTGCATTTAACTGTATTTTGATCACGTTTATGCATGCTGTGCATGTCACTGAAGCGCTTTGTAGCACTGAAGTCAATTACTAAAACAAGACATAATACAAGAAAGAATATCAATGAGGGTGAGATGAGACACGTTTATCCAGATCACAGCACCCACTCCTTTGAACAAACTGAATACATCAACTTTCACAACTGCATACGTAAGAGATAATGTACAGTTAGAGGGTCATTACCGCAATGTTATTCACTGTATTTTGCGTAACCTAACGTAGGCCTACATTATCTGTCAGGATATCGAAAAAATTTGGATGTGTTAATTGCTTCATTTGAACAGATTTGGAGAAATTTAGCATTAGATCACGTGCTCAGCAGTGGATCCTCTGCAGTGAATGGGTGCCGTCAGAATGAGAGTCCAAACAGCTGATAAAAACATTGCAATAATCTACAAGTAATCCACACAACTCCAGTCCAGCAATTAATGACTTGTGAAGCGAAAAGCTGTGTTTGTAATAAACAAATCCATCATTAAGATATTTTTAATTTTACAACGTTGCTTCCGGCTAAAATATGAGCCCTCTTTCCATATCAGAAGAGAAATATGCACAGATTAAGCCATCAAAAACAGTTCAAAACAGTGGTGGATTTTAATATGAGAGGACAACAGGGGATGTACTTTTTTCACCAGAGAAAGAGTTATCATGGATTAAGGGCTATTTTGGAGAGACGGTTTGAAGTTAAAATGCCTTGATGGATTTATCACAAACACTCAGCTTTTCACTTCACAACATTAACTGATGGACTGGAGTCGTGTGGATTAATTGTGGATTATTGTGATGTTTTTATCAGCTGTTTAGACTCTCATTCTGGCGGCACCCACTCACTGCAGAGAATCCACTGGTGAGAAAATGATGTCAAGCTAAATTTCTCCAAATCTGTTCTGACGAAGAAACAAAGTACATTTACATCTTGGATGGCCTGAGGGTGAGTACATTTTCAGCACATTTTCATTTTCAGGTGATCTATTTCTTCGGTTTCTTCCGCCAAGCCACAAAATAGTGAGTGAATGCACAAAGGCAGAGCTGTTCCAGAGGAAAAGATGGATGGGTGAACAATGTGAGAAATAAATGCACCTTTAAAGTGCCTTGTTCAGAGTGGCCTAAAAATACTGTCCATTTTCTTCAGCACAAATAGTTAACTGGGAGTAATACAGGAACTGCTATTCTTAGGTTGTGCGCCACATTCTGCGTCATTACTACTGTTATTGTCTTAAAATGGACCAAGTTAAAGGTTAGTGGATTTGAACCAGTGAAGAATCCATATAAGAAGTAGATAACGTCCAGCGAAGACAAGATTGATAAAAATGCAATGTGACCAGGTAGTGGATTTGTTCATTTATTTCTTTATATTGGAGCCCAGCATTATGTAAATCCGCTACAGCTTGGTCAACAAGGCCAAAGACACACAGTAAAGGCAGTTTGCTGTTTTTCAAACCCGTAATGACAATCACATCTTGATGCTTTCGTTCGAAACCTAGAACTGGGAACCAAATTGGTTAATTCATGTAAGTGGTAATGATATCCAAGTGTGGGGTTCATCTCCAGTTGTTCTCTTCTACATTTTGTTTAGGTGAATTTGTTGAAGTCTTTGATCAAGGAATGCATGTTTTCAACTATGCTGCCACTCTGCTGTAACATTTTGTATATCCTCTACAAGCTATAAAAATCTAGGTAAATAATAAAAAAGGAATCTCTGTAAAAAATGAGAAGAGAAAAGAAAAGAAAGGAAAAATTAAGACAAAACCATCCTATAGGTCAGCTCCATCGTCATTTGCATTGAAACGTGCGAGGGGGTGTACACTATTTCCTTCCCATCACATCCCCAGGTTGTCTTACAGGTTGCCCGAGCTTCAAGGACCTTTGGAAGCTCTGCTGGAATCATATTCAGTGTTGACTGGCCATATATTATTATTCAGCACCAGTAAAACACTAAAGAGGGAACGCATATTATTCTATTAGACCTTGAATGTGGTCAGAGTGTAATGTGGAAACATTTATCAGTTGAATTGGACTAGCTACATTTTTTAGACTGAAAAATATCATTAGACAATAACATTTAATCTTTTTTGTTTGTTTTTAGGTATTTTCTTAATATCTGACTAAATTTTTATATCTAGTAATCAATCTGAATACCAGTCTTCCAAAGGCCCTTCCTCAGCTTCTGTGAGCTGGACAATTTAACAACAATTCTGTGAGCCTAGTATACCAGCTTACTTCATACTGTGCAGTACATACTGTATACAGTACTTCTTCCATTGAATTTGTAATATTCTACACGTGTAGTTGTCACATGATCTTATAACACTGAATGTTTAATCCCTTAATATTTTGCATTTTGAGGGGATTTCAGACAAGATTCACCTCTAAATTATTCACTTATTTGTATATAAAGTAATACAATTATTAGAAAGAATATTTCATATTATTTCAGATTAATAAAGTCTTTAATGGCATTGTAAACCCAATGATGATTTGTAGATTATATCCCCTCCTTTTTTGCATTTCCCATTCATTTTCTTTGGCGAAGATCGTAAGTGTGATTTTTCATAACCTTTTTTCTAATGTCCACCTTTATTTTTTCATATATTAAGTGCCACAAAAGTCACCAATTTTTGTACCATTCTGATGAAGTAAAAAATTCAAACATTTCAAAACATACTTTTTTTTTTTTTTGGTCTGAAATGACCGAGGACCACATGAGGGTTAATTCAGTTTTGGGCAATTTTTTTTTTTTTTTATGTCAAAATGTTTTATGCTAAAAACTACTGCTAAAAATAATGCTGAAAAAGAAAAGTCGAATGTATTGCATTGTGGGCTATGGTATTCAACGCAGCGTTCTCTGGCAAATGTTGTGGGGCATTTTAATGCATACAGAAAATTTGCATACGGTACACTGTATACAAATATATACTGCAGTAAGAGTAAGTAGCATGCTGGTATGCTATTTAGCACATAGCCTATATCTGTAATCACTGCCTGTCTGGTGACTTCCTCTCCCTCGCATTTTTCCTTCCTTCTCAGTCCTCTTTGTTTCTATGGGTTTAGCTCCACTGAATTCTCTGTTTCCGAACTAGATCTTTCTATATAAATCCATTCCACCCCCTGCAGTCTGAATCCAGTCCATACTATACAAGGGCTTTACAAAAAAGCTAACTTTAAACAGCCATACAATGGCTAAACATAAACCATATCTCTACCATGATGTGTTAATTCATTACATTTTATTCCAGTGTGGTGGATTCTTGTTAACGTTTTAGTACTAAAAGTATATTTAGCAGTGTTAGTTGATGACAGAGGTGTGTAGGAGTGTGTGTGTAGGTTTAGAGTATGGTTTTGAGTGTGTGAGAGCGTGCTAGCCGCTATCGGAGGACGTGTGTGGTGCGGTAGAGGGTGATCTCCGTCGGTGCGCGGATGATGCCCAGGAGCGTTCGGAGGTCTGCGAGGAGGGTCGCGTGAGAGTGAATCCGCGCTGGGTCAGCCCGTCCAGCAGGTGGTGCTGTTGCTGCTGTATGGCTTGTGAGAGCAGGCCAGGCAGAGCCTGCAGACTGCTGTTTATGGAGTCCAGTTTTGCCTCTAGGTGACCGATCCGCTTTTCTAGCTCCTCACTGCGCTCCTGTAGCTCTGATACCAGGTCATACATCACATTCTGTGTCTGAAGAAGTGATAAGCACAATTAGTATACACACACACACACACACACACACACACACACACACACACACACACACAAAAAGCACAAATCCTGTGTTGTCCACTGGCATGGAAAGTAAGCATATTTTCTGACTACAAAAAACATTAAGATTTTAACCATATATTTAAAAACATATAACATTTAAAATATAATATTACAAATTAAAAGACACAAAATATGTATTTACACAAATACGTTGTCAAATAACCAATTAAAATAAAATTCCCATTGTTTGTATTGGTCCGGACACACTTGCATACTGTATACTATTTCACATACTATTTTAGAGGTGAACATGGTCCAATTTACCTGAGTACCTAGTATATACAAGCACACAAAAGTTTTTGGTGGGCAAGATTTTTTAATAGTTTTAAAAAAGTTTCTCACCACCATGCATGCTTTATGACTATTTACTTGATCAAAAATACAATTTAAAAGCAAAAAAACAAAACAAAAAACAGAAATATTGTAAAATATTATTACAGTGTTTTATACCTGAATATGTTTTAAAATGTAATATATGTTATATGTTATATATATATAATAAATATAACATATTATATATATGTTATATATATAATAATATATTATATATGTTTTAAAATGTAATATATTCCTGTAATGGCAAAGCTGAATTTTCAGTAGCCATTATAGATGATATAATAATAGACTGTACAGTATTTGGTGCTCAAGAAACATTTCTTTTTATTAACCATGTTGAAAACAGCTGTGCTGCTTCATTATTTTGTGGAAACTGTTCATGGAAAAAATTCATTTCAGGGTTCTTTGATGAATATAAAGTTAAAAAAGGGTTTATTTGAAATAGAAATATGTTGTAACAATGTAAATGTCTTTAATTTTCCATTTGATCAGTTTAATGCATCCATGCTAAATAAAAGTATTAATTTCTTAAAAAAAAAAAAAAAAAAAAAAAAAAACTTACTTTCCCCAATCTTTTTTTGCACTTTGGTGAACATAAATATACAGCTTATAATCATAGTCTACTAAAATATACCTAATTTAAAACATAAACTAAATCTAAAATCCATAAAATAAACAGTCCTTACTGTACATGACCATATGTGACCCTGGACCACAAAACCAGTCATAAGTGTCAATTTTTCGAAATTGAGATTTATACATCATCTGACAGCTGAATAAATAAGCTTTGTTAGGATTGGACAATATTTGGCCGAGATACAACTATTTGAAAATCTGGAATCTGAGGGTGCAAAAAAATCTAAATATTGAGAAAAATTGCCTTTAAAGTTGTCCAAATGAAGTTCTTAGCAATGTATATTACTAATCAAAAAATAAGTTTTGATATATTTACGGTAAGAAATTTACTAAATATCTTCATGGAACATGATCTTTAATTAATGTCCTAATTATTTTTGGCATAAAAGAAAAATCAATAATTTTGACCCATACAATGTATTTTTGGCTATTGCTACAAATATACCCCAGCGACTTAAGACTGGTTTTGTGGTCCAGGGTCACATATTACAAAACAACCAGCATGTACTACAAAGGCTTACAAGAAATAAGAAACACTGTACACACCTTTGCTAAGTCCACCAGCGTATTTGCTTGATCATTCAGCTTTCTTTGCTCCATCTTCACACTTCGCAGTCTGGGAAAAAAGAAGAAGCCAGGGAGCAGGTGGACAGGCAAAGAGAAAGAGATGGGCCACAAGGAAAGAAGACACACAGATATACAAAGGAGACAGGAGTTTACAGAGGAAGGAGCGCAAAAGCAAGTGCAAGAGGTTGTGATGGGGTGTCAAATGAAAAGAGCGGGGAAATTAGCAGGGAGAAGAGGAAGAAACAGAGTTTGATAATTAGGCTGAAATCTAGAACGCAAAAAGTGTCACATTATGAATGTTCTTCCATTAAATGATGTGCCCACATGCAAACATTTACATTCCAGTTCGGTCCAGTCAGACATGCAAACTTATTCAGCCACAGGAGGTAAAATAAAAAAGAAGGGGTCGAAAAGAACAACAATTGAGACATTGTCCTAAAACTCCATAAGCATATGGATATGGTTTTTGTAATACTACCTCAAAATCAAGAAACTGTGCTGCAAAATTTTTTAGATGGTGATCTGTTTTGCATATAGAAACTCAACAAAATGTAATGGACAGCAATGAAATGCAGTTAGACATTATGATGTAATAAAAGCATACTGTTATTTTGAAAAAGATGTTAGTTTGAGATTAAGATTTTTTTTGTTGATTTTGTGTAGAAAAATGTTACTTTATATATTTTTTAATATACATAAATTTACATTTACATATGTATATATATATATATATATATAATAAAAATTAATTCAATTATTCAATTCATTATATATATAATATTTTCAATAACAATAATTGAATTCATTTCTATTTAAAATTAAAGGCTTGATTCAGAACTACATTGTTATTTGCTTCGTCAAAAATGTAAACTCGCATACTTGTGGCCAGAATTTATGTTTGAATTTATATTGTCAAACAAAACCTGAAAGTCAAGTGAGCTTATGTTAATCGCATACTTCAATTTAATTATAAATCATAAACCATAAACTATAATTTGCTATTTTAAAAACCCATTATATTTTTTGCAGCTGGCCTACAGATTGACGTCATGACTAAACAGCTTTATTATAGCAAGAACGGTGCAAAATGTGCAGAAGCACACCCCAAACACCACCTTTGTCAACAGTGTGATGGCATACATTGAAACTCAATAGGATGTAGCAGAAAACATTCATTATATCGTGTCAGACTGGAGCCGGTGTAACGTGGAAACAGATGAACTGATAAAGACACAGAATGGGTGGACACACGGTTTGTGCTCCATGGTAATGACAGATGTGCTAGCAGTGATGCATTAGCATTAACCTAATTTCAGTGCCTATTGAATTCAGAAAGCTAACACCAGAAACTCTCTAGATACACACAGATTGGCTTTCCTCTATAGGAAAGCTCAAACAAAACCCGGAAAGGAAAGGGGAGATGACGAGGAGAGTTAACTGTAGAACGAGGAATTCTGTCAGATCTTACAACAATTTCTTGAGAAAATTGCTTGTCAATGATACTCACATGCAGAATATAAATATAACGTAATGGCTTTTCGTGTCTTATTCAAACATACTGTAAATGTCCAATGTACTGTAAACTTCTCCAAAGTTAACCAAGCAACCTAAACCAACCCCAACCAGCCTTTTGCTTCAAACTCCCCCCCCATCGAAAAACAAAAAACAAGTGTGAAAAACTCAAGTGTGCAAGCTTTATGGAAAATAAAAGGTGCACACTTTGTACTCTTTCACATGTGCTTGTACTGTTCCAAAGATGAACTCTCAATTTTGGGAGGGCCAAAATTGGTCTGTTTGTTTCTGTACCCAGACCTCCATAGTTCCCTGCACTCCAGATGCAACTGTTACCTTCTCCACAACACAGGCCGATTTGCTGAGTTTATGAAGCATTTCATGTGCAGATATTTATAGAATTTTATGATTGTATGCATTAAACGAGGGAATGTTTATGTGGTCTTGTAAAAGTGAAGGCCAAATACATTATAAATGAATTGTTGTGCTCAGCAGTTGTGCTTTCACTTTGACTGCATGCCAAACAGAGGCAGGACTGGCGATTCACGTCAGAGAGCCTATAACACAGCCAGAAAATGTTACTGCACTTAAAGGATTAGTTCAGCTAAAAATTCAAATTCTCTTCATCATTTAATCAGCCTTATGTCATTCCAAACCTGCATGACTTTCTTTCTTCTGTGGAACACAAAAAGAATTTTTTTTTATAATGCACTGGTCACTCTTTTTCATGTGAACATGATCCATAAGCTACTACTGTATTTATTAATTTATTTATTTTAATAATATAACTAATGAATTCATTTAGATTTTGAACTGAGGTACAATAAACAAAGTATTTTTATTCATTATTGTATATTTTAAAAAAAAATTAAATAATATTAATAATTTATTTAGATAAAATAATTAAGATTTTAAATGGAATTGAGATACATGAATCAGTCCTGAGTTTTTTTGTTTTGTTTATGAAGATAAATGTAGATAATATTATATAGTATTATTATTGAATTTTTTTTTTCCAGTTAATTTTGTTTGTCAACATAAATGTAGCTAGTATTTTATTTAATGATTTATATTAATTTTAACTTATTAAATGGTCAACCATTTCATTCAATCTGATTAAAATGAACAATTCACAAATTAAACAAAATTGTTAAATTAAAGATGTCATATGCATTTGGAACAACACGATGTTGAGTAAATGACAGAATTGATTTACTTTCTTTTCTTTGGCAATTTGTCCCTTTTAAAAGCGAACCAACCAAGGGAAAGGAAACAAGTACTAAATGCTGAAGTTTGTGTCTAAACTTCTCATGCAGTCTAATAACATTCACATTTGGTATTTCTCTGAAAGTTTCTCCATAAGAATAATTTGCAATAGATTTGTGTTTGCAAGAAAACACTGCAGACCAGCAGACTAGCAGATTATACATGGTGGCACGACTCAAAGAATTGAAAAGACTAAAAGTGCAGTGCGAGGTTCTGTGGAAATCTGGTACAGGCTAGATGAATGAATTTCTGACATTGTGGCATCTGATAAATTTGAAGCTGAGAAGATGTGAAGAACCTTTCCCTCCAAGTACCGTAACAGGTTGGTAAACCATGTAAATGTAATTCATCCAAACACCATTAATGGATATCAATGCTAAATAAAAATGGTGCCCAGCTTCAAATGTTTTCAATGTTCATCATGTTGGTTGATATTACTGAATAAGACTTATAAAAATGAAAAAGGGTTCCAATGGTAAGGAAAAAGAGAAGACATGACTTACTTCTGAGCTCTGCAGTGATTTAAGGCAAAACAAATGGAACACAGAATACATTTTTTTAAAAACCTCAAGTTGCACACCACACCAAAAGACTTTCAAACTTTTATGACTGACTTGAAAAAAACCCTTGTAATTCGATTTGCATCGCCAGGCCATTTAGCAACATTTTGGTGCCACTTCAATTTTTCATAATATTGAATAATATATGAAAAATATCTTCTCTCTCATGTATCCAGGTTACTGTCTACACTAGGGATGTCACAATACCAAAGACATTTCATTATGCTCCATAAAAGTTTCAAAGCATACACTAATATACTATGAAACACACATTTTATTTAAAAAGTGAAATATTAATATAAATATAAACAAATTAAATGAAAGCAATGGCATGTAGCCTTCCAGTATATCTCAATTAAGTAAACAAATAGACAGTCAGCAATAAAGAACAAAGAAATAATTAACAGCAGTGTGTGGTTCTCTCATCTTCTTTGCCAATATTACCGTTTGATCAATATTAACATGATAATAGGCAGTGGCATGCTGCATTTACACTTTAAGTTCCAATGCATTGGACTGATATTGTGAGATTTTTTTTTTTTTTTTTAACATTTACTTAAGACAATGCTACTGAGTTTACATTAACATCTCGTCAAGACAGTAATTTTTAACCAAAAAGTGCATTTGGTCATTTATGCACACAATTATGTCTGATATACTATTTGTGTACTATCCCTAACTTCTTTTATTTTTGGCATCATCAGCATCAAGATTTCATCCCATGATCTGACAGGTACAACTCCCAAGATCTTAAAATGCTGTGGCAATAAATTAGGAAGGAAATATGAGGTTGAGTCTATTCAGTCTAAAAGTTTCAATTCCGTTTCCAAAACTCCTTATAAAAAAAACTTCATGTGAGTAGATTCCCTAAATTGGAAAGTGAGAACTTGAACTAAATCCAGTTTTAAGCACCATACAATTTAGATTTATATCTCATTTCATATAAAATACAAATGCAGACAGCACACATAGCAAAAGGAAGATTACCAAGATTAAATGTTGCAAAAATACGTACTGGTGAATGGCCTGCAGAAACTTGCGCTGATGTTTCCGGACCTTGGCATGGTCAATCTTCTTCACAAGCTTTGTGTGTTTGTAGATTAGCCATGTTTCCCTGAGTACATTAGCAGCCGTGTTTTTCACCTGTGAGCAAATGAAGTCCAGATAAGAAACTTATATTAAATATTTTAAAGGGATAGTTCTCCCAAAAATGAAAATTCTGTCATTAATTACTCACCCTCATGTCTTTCCAAACACACAAGACGTTCATTTAACTTTTGAACACAAATTAAGATATTTTTGATGAAATTCGAGAGCTTTCTGACCCTGCAAAGACAGCAACGCAACTGACACGAAGAAATTGTTGAATAAAGTCAACATTTTTGTTTTCTTTGCACACAAAAAGTATTGTCTTAGCTTCATAACATTACGGTTGAACCACTGATGTCACAAGGACTATTTTAATGATGTCCTTACTACCTTTTTGGGTCTTGAATGTGTCAGTTGCGTTGCAGTCTATACAGGGTCAGAAAGCTCTCAGATTTCATCAAAAATATCTTAGTTTGTGTTCTTAAGATAAACAAAGGTCTTACGGGTTTGGAACAACATGATGGTGAGTAATTAATGACAGAATTTTCATTTTTGGTTGAACTGTCCCTTTAAAGGGTTACTCCACCCCAAAGTGAAAATTTTGTCATTAATCACTTACCCCCATGTCGTTCCAAACCCGTAAAAGCTTCGTTCGTCTTTGGAACACAATTTAAGATATTTGAGGTGAAAACCGGGAGGCTTGTGACTGTCCCATTGACTGGAAAGCAATTTGCACTGTCAAGGCACAGAAAAGTATAAAAACATCGTCAGACTGCGTACGCTGTCTGTGTCAGCCACGCTGCACAGATACGCTATTTTCATTCAAATCAAAGCGTAAATAAACATAGAAGACGCAACTGACACAGAACAGCGTACGCAGTTTGCATCCAGCGGATATTCTCCAAAATGGTGCTACGCTGACACAGAGGAGAGGAATTGTTGAATAAAGTCGTTATTTTTTTTCTTTGCGAACAAAAACTATTCTCGTAGCTTTATTGGGTTGTACGGTTGAACCACTGATGGTAGATTTACTATTCTGACAATGTTTTTTATACTTTTCTCTTCCTTGACAGTGCAAATTGCTTGGCAGTCAATGGGACAGTCACAAGCCTCCTGGTTTTCATCCAAAATATCTTAAATTGTGTTCCGAAGACGAACAAAGCTTTTAAGGGTTTGGAACGACATGGGGGTAAGTGATTAATGACACAATTTTCATTTTGGGGTGGAGTAACCCTTTAAAACATCACTACAGCTAGTGCAGACAGAAAGACGTACTGTGTGTTTGGAAACTTGCTACGCCATAAAAATATTCAAAGTGAATCCTCTTGAAATACAGCATTAAGTGCTACTAGTTGTAGACTCTGGAAGGTTCTGGTTAATTAACGATATGGGTGAGATATGCTTGCCAGGTTTTGTCTAGAAAATGATCTCATCAAGGGAATGTTGGCTAGTTTCCACAGCTTATGCAGCATCAACATTTAGCCCAACGTGCTTTTTGCAACGAGTTTGACTGCTTTGTTTAACATATATTTTATACTTGGTTTTCACTTAGCTACAATTCTGTATGTTAAAACATGCTCACTCTTTTGCAGAGTTGAGTGTCCATCATAAAGTTATGGACATGCTTTTCAGCCTTGGTGAGCTCTAGCTTCCTGGCTACGACAGCCACCACTAGGGCAGTGCAACCGGCACCCTGAAAACACACACAAACACACAACACGAATCATAGCAAAATCGCTTTTTAAATGCAGTTCCTCTATAAAATGGCTTCACAGCTTTATGGCGTTATGGCTGAGTAGGTATTAATTACAGTAAAAAATATGCAGATAAACTCACAAGCGTGTAAATGTCTCAAAAATAGAATTTTTATATACAGTTCCTCTACAAAATGGCTTTATGACCTGATGACGTTATGGCTGAGTGGACACTAATAACTGTAAAAATATATGCAGATAAACTCGCAAGAACATGAATGTCTTAAATGTAAGACTTGTACATCATTTATATATAATTAGTAGGGTAAAAGAGAGACGCACCATGATTCCAGTAAGGAGACACACTCCCTTCCCACAGTATGTGTTAGGCACCATGTCTCCATAACCAATAGACAGGAAGGTTATGGAGATCAGCCACATGGCTCCCAAGAAATTACTGGTGACTTCCACTTTATCATGGTATCTGATGAGATAAAATGACAAGAAAACACTTGGATTAATTTGATATAGTGACTAATCAATACCTTATAGGATCAATTTAAAAAAAGACAAGTCTTCAAAGGGTGCCCTCAGTACGAGTTTCAAAAAAAAAAAGTACAAATTTTACTTAATTTAATTAATATAAATTATGAGAAAAAAAGATTATTTTAGATTCAGGTTAAAGTTAGACTATTTAAATCAATTAAGAAATATAATAGTAGCTACAAACAAAATGAACTAAAGAAAAATAATTGATTCTTGTTCATTAGTTCAGGTTAAAATCTAAATTGATTTATTAATTTGGATTATTTAATTAAATTATTATAAATGAATATCTATAATATTGGCTACATTTATGTTGAGAAACAAAATTACCTGGAAGAAGATACTTAAGAGTGATTATAGTACATCAGTTCAGGTTAAGAAACAAATTAATGAATGATTTAGATTATTTATATAATTTCAAAAATTTTAAATAAATTAATAAATATAACATTAGATAAAATAAAACTTACATTTACATTAACAAGCAAAATGAAATTTGCTTGTCAAATTGCAAATGTGAATCTTGTATATCAGTTTAGGTTCAAATTTAAATTAATTCATTAGATTATTTTAATAATTTAAACACATTTAAATAAATTAATAAACACAATAGTAGCTACATTTTTGTTTACAACCAAATTAACCTGTGAAAAAAATACTTAGAGTTACTCTCGTACCTGAGTCCAGGTTTTCTAACCCCTACTTAATACAGTGTGCTGCTGCAATCATATTTTCATAGATTTTCATTGATTTGTCTCATACTAAATGATATACAAACAGTCCCCTTGAAATTTGAGCAGCACTGCACATCGACACTGTTGCACGGCTTAAATATACAGGTACACTTTGCATTAGGGGTTTTTGAGAAGCCCAATTACATTTGAAGGGTAATCTTAAAGGCGACCTAAAGTGCAATATCAATAAGTATTGAATGCAGTAGCATATATCAATATTCAGGCCTGACCGTACTGGATAAAAAGGCGGACAGCCCAAATATAAATCAAGGTGCCTTTGTGTACGTAATTTCAAAGGAGTGCTGTCCATATTCTGCTCGTATGAACGAGAGGGCAGCCAGGGCCCATTAGATGGCTTGCTCTTGTTCCCCAGTGTTCTAGCTCGGTCTGGTGTGGAGAATGCGTCTGTGTAAAACTATTGTGGGAGTCACAGTCCATTACACGAGCATAAAAAGAGTATATGGAAAAACATGCTGGCAGTGTAACCAAATCCAAAGCTGCCATGAACTCAGATAATGCACTGCTCTGACAGTATGGGGCACATAAGAGCGTTCAGGCAGTCGATTTCAACCAAGGCACTTTAGCATTATCTCAAATCAGAGAACTTCAGAGAGCTTCACTTGTACATATCACAGAATCTTAAACATAGATTCGACCCATACAGAAATTTACCATAGTAACTGCTCGTTACTACAGTAACTGCTACTAGAATAAATCCGTGGTGACTTGGTATTTGCTGGCAAAAAATGTCAATAAAATGGCAAAAACATTCTGAAAGCTTTGCACAGAAGCAACAATAATCACAGTAACTATATTTTTGGTGACACTTTTGGAGGTTACCATGGCCAATTTCTGTAAAGGGAACAGCATACCATCTATGTCGATTCTTCCAGCGTTCATAACAAAACAGTCCACTCAGTTCCAGAAACATTCACCCCAAACACCAAATGTAAAGAATAAAACAATTAAAAAAAGATGAAGATGTCAAAGTTTCTGAACAAGGTCTTCTCTTGGCCTCAAATCCATGTTCCATCAGCATGAACAATATGTCCATGTGCTGACTACGGAGTAACTCTACATTTATGTTCGAATTAATCAATCAGTGAGCGTCCAGCTTCTATGTCCATGAATTTAACTGAGGACTCATTAGCTTGAGTGCTATTAAACGAGGCCTGTCGACTAGCCTGCCGACAAATGATTTAAAGTGAAGAAGTAGCTGTGGCCATTTAGGGGTGAAGCGAATAGAGTCTCGGAGGGTTCCAAAGGTGCTGATAAAGCACCTCTCCACTCCTCCAACAGATTCATCTACTGTAACTCTTACACAAGACATGAGAATACAGAAAAATAACAAGCTAGCATGACACCTGACTAGCACATTAGCTTAGTTGGTGTCCTCAGCACTTTTTCTCAACCACACTGCAAAAAAAATCCATTTTCTAAATCTGTCTTTCCAGTAACAGTATCCGGGCTTGCTTAAAACGAGATAAATTTATCTTAAAAACATCTATATCATTTTAAGTATATATAAACCATACAAATTTTGTCAGATTTATTCTCAAAACAAGAAAAACGGGGAAAGAAAAATAAACTTCATTGAAAATATGGGTGTTTCAACAACTGCGGCCACTTTTATTTTTGTAAAAAAAAAAAATTAATCACACAAATGTTTTAAGTGTTTAATCCATGTTCAAGATCCAGATTTTCGATAATGGAATGTAAAACAAAACATCACAAAAACTTACATTTTTATACTTTTATTTAATATATGCCAGTCTGCAGTTGTGTCATTATTTGCATCATGACCAATTGATAAAGTTTTACCATAGTGAAGCTATTACCATGTAAAACAAAGAAAAATCACTAACAACACAACCATGCTGTAATATTGTGTGGAAAAAGTGTGAGAAATGAAAGTGTGAAAAGATAATTAAAGGGGTGATTTTTGTACCTCAGATCAGGTTTAAAAACTAAATTGATTCATTCATTTTAAAATTATTTCAATAATTTAAATTATGTTTTTCAGTCATAAAATATGAAAAAAAAATATTTTCATTAACTATAATCATTAAATTTTTTTTTCAAAATGTCAATATCTTTTATTTAACAGTTTTCATCATTTTTATTTCGTTGTGGCATCATTTGCATCATGACCAAATGATAAAAATTTACCTTAGTGAAATATCACTATATATCAATATCAAAAATGCTGTAATTTTGTGTGGGGAATTTTTTTTTAGAATACAATGCTATTAAACTCTATTGTGAAAAAATTCTCCTTTGATGCATTTAAGTCAGCTGTTAAACTTTGTTACTAAACAAATTAAATAAACTAATAGGGGAGTGAAAAGTGTGTCTATATTCTATAAGTCAGGGTTAAATGTGGCCGTAGTTGAAGAAAACCCATATATACACTATGGACAATTGTTGTGGTGCAGTGCAGTGAAGAAATAGTGGGTGGATGACGTAGCACATATAGTCTAATGGGTAAGAAGTGGGCGCAGAACCTGGCTAAAGGGCTCAGGATGACCTGATTAGCATAGCTGTGCTGCTCTCTCTATGTTTATGGGTCATGATAACATACTGGATCTTTACTCTCCCCGCGGTCTAGGTCAAGTTGGTATCTTGGTAAGAATAGCACTTTAGAGCACCAGAAAAGGTCAAATATTTGACAGCGCTTTAGGAAAAGAACAGGCTGCCATGGACATGATGACCACCATGTTGACACATGGTGTCAGCTGTGTGAAAATCCCAAAATCCAAAGAATGACTCAAAAATTCAATTACCCAACGCTAAGACCACTCTTTATCAGAGGCTATAAGATGACAGAGCATTTACAGGACAAAACACATGGATCTGAATTTGGAAATAAAAAGAATTTGGGATTTCCAGGATGCCAGCAATTTGCCGTTCTGCCAGTATAGCTCATCAAGAGAGATGAGCAGAAGCTAAGAGCCAAGTGACAGTTTTTCCTTGCAGATCACAGACTCACTTTGGACCCCTATCCAGCAGCAGCCATGTGGGAGAAACATAGAACAAAACCGTGAACAATGAAACACGCACACATCCGCTTGCCAATGATATCACATTTAAAAGCAACAACACTGGGTCTTGACCAACTGCGCTGGAAGGAGAGACCTACATAAAGGAATTATTCACTCAAAAATGAAATATCTGTCATTATTAACTCAAAAAATGTTATTCTGTGAACCCATTAAACTTTCTCTTTTCTGTGGAAGCATATCCTGAGTAATATAATAAAAGTGAATGGGGACTTGGTCTGTCAAGCATTAAAATGACTAAAAAGGACCATAGAAGTATTGAACAGTCCATATATGTGCCATATTCCAATACTTCTGAAGCCATATAATAGCTTTGAGTGAGGAACAGACTGAAATTTAAGACATTGTTCCCCTACTTCTAATACACTTTGAAATGGACTAGAAAAGCTGTACAGACAACAAAAACAGCCTGTCAGCTTTTTGGCTCTAGGTTATCATTTTGATCTGTTCATCACACAAATTATTGAATGACTTCACAAGACACAGAAATAGTCCATGAGTGAAATGTGGCACTTTTATGGTGCTTGTTTTGTCATTTTGGAGCTTGACGACCTCATTCACTTACATTATATGAAAAAGAGCTATTTTCAAAGATTTTTCATCAGAAGTTCACACTCTGTGTTCCACACACTGAAAAAAATGGTGTAGGATTTTGAAACAATTTTTACTTACTTACTTTTTATTTTTTTTTACAAATTAATTGTGAAATTTACTAGCAATTTCTAAGAAATTGCAAGTAACACAAATTAAACATGAAATTTTAAAGTAGAAAGACAACATTAACTAAGATTAATAAATGCTTTAGAAGTATTTTTCATTGTTACTTAATGCTAAATAATGGAGTTAACTTGCTTTTTACAAATGGAAGCTTACGCAAAGTGTTTCCAAAAATCTTTTTTACAATGTAGAATGAGGAAAGTTAGATCAACTTGAGTGGTGAGTTCATTTTTAGGTGGAATATTCCTTTACTACTCCTGGTACAAACAGTGTTTCTTCAGAAATCAAAGGTTTATCTCACCTCTCACAGACATGCACAGTCCAGGCAGCAATGATCCATGACGATATGCTGAAAACCAGCAGGACTGTGCCTGGGCAGATAGTCATCAAAGTCTTCATGACAAAGCGTGTGTTAAAGTTGATCTTATTGAGGGCTCCGATACTGCGTGACGAGGCGTCCGTAAAGAGCTTACTGTGCAGGAGCATGACCCGGCCGATCAGATACAGCCGCAGGAACATGGGGATGGAGAGGATGATGTCCACGTCTGCATCCGCCACAGACGGGGTGTAGGTGAAGGCCAGGCGGGCGGTCCAAGTGAAGACGTACTGACCTGGAATGGGGTGGATGGCACACACCAGCAGCTCCAAAACAATGAACAGGATACGCTCGTACGTCATGGCTATCCGCCAGTCGTCTGCTCCATTGTCAACCATAAAGAGCTAAACGTTAGACAGAAACAACAAATTTGAAGGCATTGAAGGGTCCTGCAGGATAACTATGATCTTCATTGCAAAAAATGCAATTTGTCATTAAAAAATGCAAACATCTAATGCAACATTTTAAAAAACAAGATTAAATTTACCTGATTGAACTATATATGTACATATACGTACACAAACACACAATCACACACACACACACACACACACACACACACACTATACAGACTAAAATTATGTTATATAATAAGTACTAGAATATTTCATAATATAATAATTACAAAAAATATTAACAAATAAACGCAAATTTAAAATGACAAATATATGTGTCTGTATGTATATACACGCACACACATACAGTATACAGACATATGAACATATGATATATAAACAGACATAATAAATTGTAAACAATATAAATAATATATCATCTCAAAGCATTCTCTGTGGTTTTAGTATTATGACTACAATATGGATTTCTTCTCTTTTGTTTCAATGATTGTAATGTATACAACCTGCAATCAGGAATAAAGGTTTTTTAATTGTTCATCCATTCAGTAATTTGACCATCATCTGATGTTCCAAGTCATTAAATAATGCTCACAAAGCAACTGATTGACAGGCCTGTATTAAATTACATCCCCTATTAGCCATAAGCCCCACTTGTAATACCATCATTAATCAAAATCAGTGTCTTCTCTATAAAGACCTCTTAATAGATAGGTAAAAAAGCACAGACGCTGAATGCAGATATCAGGAATTACAAAAGCCAGGGCAAGTTTTCATTCTGCTGCTACTATAAGTCATTAGGAATTGGCATAAGTGCTTCCTCGGTAATCTTTTAGGCTCCTGTCTCAATCTCTGCTCTTGTTTATGGCTTCCAAGGCTGAGTCGGCTACTTACCTGAATCTCTCTTGCGTGGTACATAATGATCAGACAGAGCAGAATTACAGTGGAGAGGCTAATAAGGCATTTCAGTGCAAATGAATATGAGGATTCCTGCAGAGACAATGAAAAAACAACAACAACAACAACAACAACATTAGTTTACATTTTTATGTTCTTGCAACTTGTTTTTTGTGAATTTGATTCCCAGAGAACATACTAAGAAAACAAATGCCTTTACTGCATTGTATGTCGCTTTGGATAAAAGTGTCGACTACAAGAGTAAATAGAATTTATTTATAAGTGACAGACAACGTTATTTCTTGACGGCTACTGTGTGTAAGAGTCTTGCACACGTGCTGGATAAAGCAATCAGCAGTTTGAGAAGTTTGAACTTTGCAGGATTCGTTATTTTTTTATTTATGATGCAAGAAAGCTACCTATATAGAGTGTTTCAGTTTTAGCAATTAGCATTAGCATTTTCAAATTATGGAGTCTTTCAAGAATAGAAGTTTTGGAATACAAGTACTTGATTTAAGAGTAAAAAAAAAAAGGCTTGTTGCTAAGTTGATGCTAAGAAGTTGCCACAAGACTAGACCAGTTTAACTGATCCCTTACAAAAATGAACCATGGTTTTATTATAGTAAATGTGTAGTAACCATGTTTTTGGCAAATTGATTGATAACCATAGTATTACAACACTCTAAAAAAATCCTGGGTTCAGCCTGTTGGGTCATTTTATTAGGTTGTTTTTAATATTTTTACCCAGGTGCTTTTCTGCACTCTAAAAAATGCTGGGTTATTATTTTTTTTAACCCAAATGCTGTTTACCGCTTGTTGGGTCATTTTACTGGGTTATTTTCAATTTTAATTTTACCCATGTGCTGGGTAGTTTTTCTGTAACTAAGCTGCTGAGTCATTTTTCAAAACATGTTATTTCGTTTATAAAGTCTTTACTTGCTGTTAATTACAGTATATTATTTTATGCAACGCAACATACAAGGACGAGATGTCAGTCAGCTAAATGCATCAGTAGCGGTTGTTTCGCATTATGGAAACACCTTTTGCCTTGGATAACATAAAAGGATTTTATTCGATATAACACTGAATAATGTTTAATTTAATGTTAAAATGTGTTTTCTAATCTCAGTACTGTTTTTTTTTTTTTTAGAATGCTTGTTAAACGAGTTTAAATGTATGTAATATTGTAAATTATGCTGTATTCACCCAAATAAATTCAATTTGTCTCATATTTTTGTACATAGGTGTTCTTGCTTATTAATAAATGTTCGTCTTTTGATTATTGCTGTTGTGTGATTTTTAATTTAATTTTAAGCCAGCAATATAGTAATTTTTAAACAATAGTTGACGTCAATAAAACAAACCAATAGTTGACTTCAATAAAACTTTTAACACAACCAGCTGGGTTAAAATAACCCAGCATGTGTTCTGTCCAATATTTACCCAGCGCTGGGTTGCTTTTAACCCAGCATTTTTTAGAGTGTACAAATACCATAGTTAAACTAGTGTAGCAAAACCACTGTTAAAATGTGGTTACCATGGGTTAACTGTATTAACCATGTTTTTTGGTTTTATATGTAATAAAATCATGGTTAAATTCCGTTTAACCATGGTTAAATTAACATTTAACCCAACTGTTGGCTGAAAACAACCCAGCACGTGTTCTGTCCAATATTTACGCAGCACTGGGTTGTATTTAACCCAGCATTTTTTAGAATGTACTTTTACTTTTACTCATATAATAAAAAAATAAAAAAAATAACAAGACAAAAATAAATACCAGCCTCAAACAGCAGGTTCAGTTGGCTTGGAGCTCCAGCTGCAAAATCTCTCTATAACCAGACAACAGACCAGGCCAGACTTACATCTTAACCTGGTCTGTTCGGTTATAGATGGATTTTGGCACTTTTCAGTGGGTCAATCTAGGAGCTCCAAGCCAACTAGACCAAGGGTGCACAATCCTGTTCCTGGAGATCTACATTCCTGCAAAGTTCAGTTCCAACTCTGATCAAACACAACTGAACCAGCCAAATAAGATCTTCAGCAGCACTTCATAATTACAGACAGTTGTTTTTGGGCAGGGCTGGAACTGAACTCTGCAGGTAATTAGATCTCCAGGAACGGGATTGAGCATCCCTGAGCTTGACTTTAACCAGCTGGTTGAGGCTGTGATTTTTTTCAGATGGGAAATATAGCTTGTGCTCTTAACTAATTCCAACAGATGTAGCCAATAATGATTTAACACAAAATATAC
The DNA here is from genome assembly GCA_021397915.2 of Tor tambroides. Lineage (NCBI taxonomy): Eukaryota > Metazoa > Chordata > Actinopteri > Cypriniformes > Cyprinidae > Tor > Tor tambroides. The sequence continues at coordinate 58,454 of JAFVLL020012049.1, read as the reverse complement.
CCATAAGTCCAGGCCAGTCCCTTTTTTCCCCACACACACAATCATGACTAGAAGAGGAACTAACAACTATCATCTCTTCCTGTTTCTGTCCTTCAATCTTAGCTGTGGTTCTTTCTCTCTGGATGACAATCCTCATTATGAGATCAGTGCAATTGGAGCTCATTAAACCTGTCTGACTCTGCTGATACACTGGAACATGATGTGCTGGCTAAGGCATCGAACTATGCTTTAGGGGAAGTTAAAAAAAGAAAGCTCTACTCCAGGGATCGTCTAACTAACTTCAGGGCCAGTGATTCGCTTGGGCCAAAAGAATCAACAAACAGATATACTGTAGAATCATATGAGAATGACAACTTGTAGGCAATGATTTTAGAGGTCAAACCAGCTACTGTAAGACCAGCAAATCTGGCTGCTTTAAGCATTTTTTTTTTCAGAACCATATTTTGCACTGACAGATGGCCTACTGTCATGCCAATATGTCATTAGTGATAATATACTATCACCATCTTTACTTTGTGGCAAAAATGGCAATTTTTGATGGTCTGGTGAGTACAACTTGCTCTTTCCATAACTGAGCCATTTAAGGTCCCTAAAATAATTAAGTAAGGAAAAAATTAAGGGTAAGGCCTAACTCGTTCACGTCCTTGCATAGAAGCTATAGCTTGGGATAAAAGAGTGCAAATACTTATATAAAAAATTACACATGATGTAATTGTCAAGAGCATGCTATGAAGATTTCATTGATTGATGCTCTCTGATGCCTCTATCCATTAAGGAAGTGCGCACAAAGTAGCCAATGTCAATGATGAATTTATCCTTTGGTGTCTTTAAATGGTCAAAAAATAGATCACTCTTGGACTTCAATATACTGCAGCATTTAATTACATGGTAATTACATTACCATGGTAAGATGTATGAAGCTAATTTAGCAGAGGTTAACATGTGAATTCTTGTGACACATCATTGCCCTGTTGAAAAAGACCATCTTACACAAGCATGAATTTTAATAGTGGGTCAGGTGCTGGTCTAACGTGTGGACAGCATAGCCATCTTCTTTTTACAATACAATGGGTTTTCTTGGTGAAGCAGGTTGAACTTCTTAACAACAAGTCTGTGTTTTCAACCAGCATCCAACAAATGCATGCTAATACACATACAGCGGCCTCAAAAAGTATTAGACACTTGGAGCAAACTTAAAAAAAAAAAATCTAGGAATGTCTTAATGTGTGTTATTTTTCAACCAATTTTATTAAAAAAAAAAAAAGAGAATACAGCATGACACTTTAAGCAAACACTTCAAGCAAAAATATAAGCTTCAATGAGTGTTGTTTTAGTATTATTTACATATGATTATAGTAATTATTAATACTTTGAGTTCACTTTCATATTTATATTTTCAGTTTGCATCTTTTAGTTTAAGCAGTTTGTTCTGTGCTTTTGTAGTTTCTATTATTATTATTTCATGCTGACAAGTGCAACCCACCGAATGTTTTTAAGTTAATAAGTTTTTCAATTGATTTGACCTGGTTAGATATTTTCATATATACTGCAATGAAATTAAGACATTTTTATGTGTGACAGTCCACCAAAAAAATGTAGAATTCTGCCATCATTTACTCACCCATGTCATTCCAAACCTGTATGACTTAATTTCTTCAGTGGGACACAAAATAAAATATTTTGAAATATTTTGGTAACTAAATAGTTTCGTTCCTAGCTTCCCACTGATTTCCATTGTATGGACAAAAATACAATGGATGTCAAAGGAAACAAAACATTTTTCAAAATATCAACTAAATACCATCTTCTTCAGCAGGAGGAAATGAATGCAGGTTTGGAACAACATGAGGGTGATTAAAAGATGATGCAATGTTTGTTTTTGGGTGGACTATCCCTTTAAGTGTCCAGAAACTCATTGAGGCCATTCAAAACTTCAAAACTTTTACCTTTGTATAAACTCCCCACGAGAGTTCGGTCTCCGTCACCATGACAACAATCCCAAACATTCCAAAAATCAGGGCGTAGTCGCTAAGGCGCTTGCGTTTCTCGAACAGCGCCCTCCGGTGCCCGAGCTTATAGCCAATGTCCTTGTTCTTCTTATGCGGAGCGCTGCATGGTCTTTGCCTCACAAGGTTCTCGCTGGACTGCTTACTAGGGTCTTCCCCGTTCCCTTTGGAGACCACCACCTCCAGGCCGGAAGTGTGCAGGGTCTGCAAAGGCTGTGTCTCAGAGTCCAGCTCTGCTAGGTTCCTCCGGGACGCCCCCAGACTGCTGAGTGGTCTGACTATGCCCCCATTGTACTTGCAGCTGTTCATGGCTATCTGAGGATACTGTGGGCCGCCGTGGGACAGGGAAGGCCGCGATCCAGCATGGCTTAGCCTGTTGGCATCCGCATTCACCTGCCAGAAATGAGAAGATATTTTATAGATTTTTATCATTTTCTTTTGTGTCCAGGAGCTTGTGTGGTGGCTGAGGGGCAGAGCACTGCTGATTCGCAACAATGCTGATTTAATGGACATTTCTTTAGAAAATTACATTATAAATGCCAGCATCTACAGGGTTCATAATGCATGTGGGAGGAACATCGTCTACTGACGATGGGAAGTCGTGATAAAGGAAGTCGTGGCCTAATGATTAGAGAGTCGGACTCGTAATTCAAAGGTTGCGAGTTCGAGTCTCAGGCCGGCAGGAATTGTAGGTGGGGGAGTGAATGTACAGCGCTCTCTCCACCCTCAATACCATGACTGAGGTGCCCTTGAGCAAGGCACCGAACCCCCAACTGCTCCCCAGGCGCCCGGGCTGCCCACTGCTCCGGGTGTGTTCACGGTGTGTGTGTGTGTGTTCACTGCTGTGTGTGTGCACTTTGGATGGGTTAAATGCAGAGCACGAATTCCGAGTATGGGTCACCATACTTGGCCGTATGTCATGTATTTTTTATTTTTTTTTGACTGTAACTACTGAAAAAGCTTTCGGTCATGTGAAATCAACTATTTACAGTTTGATTTATATAAAAAGTATCACAGGGCTATAATAAAGAAAAACTGAAATAAACCAATGGTTAAAAAAACATGTACTGTCATTCAATACTGTCATACAAAGAAACTAATACTGTCATTCAGCAAGGATTGCGTTAAATCAATCAAAAGTTATAACATTGCAAAAAATTTCTATTTCAAATAAATGCTTTTCTTTTGAGCTTTCTTATACTTTCTATGAGCAAGGCACTGAACCCTCAACTGCTCCCTGGGCGCCGCAGCAAAAAATGGCTGCCCGCTGCTCCGGGTGTGTGTTTGTTTACTACTCACTGCTGTGTGTGTGTACTTGGATGGATGAAATGCAGAGTACAAATTCAGAGTATAGGACACCATACTTGGCTACACATCACATCACTCACTCACTCACTCACTCAAACAGCTATTTAAAAGTGTAATATTTTACAGTATTACAGTTTTTGCTGTATTTTTGATCAAAAAAATGCAGCCTTGGTGAGCATTAAAAAAAATCTCAACAACCCCGAACTTTTGAACGGTAGTGTAACATTGATTCTGTATTTAGAATACAAATGAGATGACAAACTTTCTTAAATGAAAATGTGTTTTAGATAACATTTTGTCAAAATGAACACAATCTGACAACAGAAACTGTCTTTAAATGAACAAAGCTGTAAACAGGAATACAATCCAATAGCCTATCACAATCACTATAGCATAGTTTGTCACTAGTATCACTTTTCAAAACTAGTCAACTGTTCGGGTGGAAGAAACATTAACAATATCAATGAACCCCAGGGACAAATAGTGAAATGATTTGAAAGAATTTGTATAAATATAAAAAACTGTAACCGTGAAAGCATGGGAACACGCAATGTTTCTTTACAGTGTTTGGAAATTAGTGAATATTTTACCTAATTGTATTACAGATCAGTAAATGTGGCAAAATACTTGCGATAATGCTTGTGAAGATGATACAAAAAGCTTGCTCACAGTAATCTCACATTATTAAATTATTTCTGAATTGAATTTTTATTCTGAATTTATACTGTTTTAATTTTCATGGCAATAAGGATCAGTTTCTGTTATCTAGCCGCTGCTGCTGGCCTGACACAATGCCAGCTCATTTGCAGAGACCTACTTCTGTAATGTCATTTTCTGATAGGCAGCGCAAAATGTAGACCCACATTCTAACCGACTAGAGAGACACCAATGGATTAGAAATGAGAGTAATGACAGCTGTTTGAAAATACATATGCAAACATATCCAATATACACTACTCATAGGCATAGTTAACCAAAGCTAGTTGTGGAACCACCTGGAAACCGTTCCGGTCACATACCTGGTTTTGCTGGTTTAGCTGAACCTTGGTAGAGATCATGTTAAATCCAAAATCACTGCTTGAACATCCAGCCTCCTCAGCATAACTGACACTTTCACTGTTTTTATTTGAAAAATTCTGTTTATTCATGTTACTGCACTGGGCTGTACTGACTATCTATGCAGAAACTGCTACTAGATACTGATGCTTAAACTGAGGTTACAAATAATACCATTCAGGACTAGAAAAACAAGTATTCGGGTCCCCCAAAAGTAAATTTCTATCAAGGTCCCTCGTGTGAGACAGTTCTCATGGAGTCTTTCACGTGGCTTTCTGCTGACATGGCAACAGATAATTTATATTCATTACAGCTTTTTGTTTGTCTCACTTTTTATGCTTGTTTTCCACAAACTGATTGTGGGAACTTGTCCAAAAGTAGAGTCTTGTACTGTCTGTATCCTTTCAGGAACACTCTGAATATAATTTAATATACAATAATAAATACTACAAAAAATATTTCTAATAGGGCTAAGAATTTGTTTAAAGAAAGTCTAATCTATAAAATATATGTATTATATCATCTATATTTTGTTACAAATTTGGCAATACAGGTTTCATAAAAAGTTGAAATGACAGCGGGTTGGAAAAGCAAACATGCAGAAGGACAGAAAGCCACTTCAGGTCCATTCACACCAAAACGCTAATTATATTAGCGTCCACACCAAAGCATGATAACATTCTGTTAATAATAGCCATGTGCTGCAGTTATGTCGTCTGCCACTTTAAAAACTCAAGCTCTTTAAAGCAGGATGGATTCTGATGTTTTTCTCATTCATCAGCAGGAAAAATTGTTCTGAAAATGATTCCAACGATATTGTTCCTCTGTGTCGTTATTGTTGTAGTTGTGGTGTGGACTCTCATGCCTTTACTGTAGGAAAACACACACTTTGGAGTATATTTGGAGACCTTCTACTTCAACATATGTCTCTGAAATACAGTAGGCTATTTCAGCTAAAGAGAAAAATATATCTATTGTCGTTGTACCACTTATGTGTACCTATACTACTTTAAAATACAATGGAGTAATAGAACTGATTTCCAACAAGCAGTGACTGTCTCTCTGATGAAAGAGCTCCAGGGATCAATTGCAATACATAGCAAAGCTCCTGTCAAAACTTCCACTCTTTCCAAGGCCAGCATGGTCTGCCAGTTGCCAAATGAGCTCTTTTTTCTATCAATGTCCAGAGAGAGCCAGTAGTCAATTGTGTTATTAGTCTTTCTTCCTGGAAATGTTAAAAAGGTACAATATACTAACATCTGTTCCCAAAAAAATAACATTGAATATTGACATTACCCTGAGGTTTAATCTACTTTAATATGCAATATATTCATGTGAAAGCTGAATTTTCAATAGCATTTATTCCAGTCTTCAATGTCATATGACCTTTCAGAAATAATTCTAATATGCTGACTTGCTGCTCAATAATGTATAGAAATATGATATATTAAAATATGATTTGTTTGGAACAATGTAAAAGTCTTTACTGTCACTTTTGATCAATTTCAAAAAGCCGAAAAAAATGTAAATATTACTGACCCCTAGATAGATAGATAGCTGTTCTAGTCACATTTTTTAAAAATATAAATACTGTACATGGAGAAGTCCCTGACTTTTGATTGCAGACTTCTTGGCAAATCTCAGCACAGTTAGTGACATTGATCTATTCTGAAACTCCAGAGGAGGCACATTGATTATTGCATTTTTTAAGCAAAAGTCTCCATTTGCTCTCTATTTAATCACATTGCTGTCAAGAGAAAGAATTGGGATATTACAGAGATCTCATTTGTGATTTTTCTTTCCAATGGGATGCACCACAGTGTAACTTCCAACATAAATGACAGCACAGCTGCTGTAACAACAAAGACGCACAAAGTCAGAAATTCTTTGCATGACCTTGAAGAGTCAGTTAAAAACACACAGCTGCACGCTCCGAGTGCAATTTTATGCTGATTTGGGATACGTCTACAAAACTGATCGTATATCAGTCACAAAAACAACATATGCTCATCTCCATTTTGATGCAACAGGCTAGGATTGCACCACGTTGGAATGGCGTTTTCATTGTCTCAGCCTCACAATTTCACATTTCGCTAATTTTCCGTATTAACCAATATTCTCTTCTGCGCGTGTCAAAGCTGAAGGGCCCTTAGACTTCACCCTCCCCTGCTCCTTCATTCCCCTCTCTGCAAGCTTTGGTCCGTACAAATCCAATTTAGCAAATCTATTTTGACATTGAATTTGCACTCATTCAGATGTGGCATCGGACTCTCTGTTCCTCAGGTCTCTTTCTGTAATGAAATGTCTGCAGCAGACCTGAGAGCTGATTACAGATCCCGCTATTCAAGAATATCTTTTCTAACTGCTCTTCACTATCAAAATGTGATCTTTACAACCAGACATCTTCCCTCGTCTTGTGTTGCATAAATTTGCACCTCAGGGCCCGTACCATGTAAGAGCCAAAATAAGAAAAACATTTGCGTGTGATTTGTTTCAGCCGTTGTGATTTTTATGTAGATTGAACCATGATAACTGTAGAAAGCTGTCAGTTAGCATCTCAATGCCAGTTGCCTGGCTGATGCAGGACCATGAGGGCTTTGTGATTAGAAATCTACAATCTTTGCCTATGAGAACCACAGAACCTTTTGTGCCTATCAAAGGAGTTGTAAATGCCATGTGACTAATCATTCTGAACTCAAAAAAATATTTAAGCATAAATTTCAGATATACTGTATCTACCGGTATTTGAATTGCATATAAACAAAAAGGGATTAATTGATGATAAATATATAAACTTTATTTGGTTTATTAGTACTACTGCATGACCGGCATAAACCATCTAATCCAAACGGATGGAAATTCTATATGCCATTCAAATAAATAAATATTCAATTTAGGCCTAAATTTTTTAACAACGAATGTAGAGCTGAAATGGCATCACACAAACACCCAGTCCCAAACCCTTCACTAGCAACTTCTCTGAGATCTAATAAGAACAAAGTACATTTCATTATTATTACTGCTCCCATCCCAAAACTGGTGTGCAACTCATCCTGCTACAGTAATACAGACATAAATGATAAATCAAATCATACCTATACATTTCTAAATGAATGGACATCTTTTTTTGCATGGTGGATGATAGAAAAAGAACGTATCTTCTGTGAAAAGATTATTTTGTCATCTTTATCTGTGGAAAATAAATGTATAAAACATTTAGCATCTAGGCAGTAAGCAATAGCCTAGGAACAACTTAGTGGCCAATTAGCAATAACCTAACAAATGCCGTTGAAACTGGGAATACTGGCAAAATTGTCCGTCCAACACCAGCATCACGAAAAGTAGCAAATAAACTTGATTTTTACAATGTTTCACACCCAGAACAGTTTCCCGCATTATAGGTTAAAAAGACTGCATTTACATCCTCAAGCAATTGACTTTATATCATCATTTTTATCATTTCCCAAATGAAATTTAGTGCGCTATCACATAAATAACTGCAGGGGCTCTCATGGGCTAAAAGACAACAAGAACAAAAGCAGTGAAGTCAAGCTCATTGTTTCTGAATCAAAGTTTTTGGTAACACTATTTTACAGTGTCCTTGTTACACGTTAGGTACTTAATGTAGTCATAACAGCAAATTCTGTATAATTACATGCAACTAACTATAAACCAACCGTATTCCTAACCCTAACCCATTGTTAATTAATATTACTCTGTACCTAAATATATAATTACACTGCAGCAAGGGCACTTAAAGTAAAGTGTAACCAAGTTTTTTTGTTGTTGTTTTCATCAGACTATAGACAACAAGAGAATGATCAGGGGCCTGTTTCATAAAACAAGTTTACCAAATAAGCCAGGTTTATTTCAGTTAGTCTGACTTATTGTCAATTGATTTGGTTCAAAATAAGTCAGACTAAATGAAATAAACTTGGCTTGCCTGGTAAACTTGTTTTATGAAACAGGCCCCAGGAATTTAAAAATAGATGGATGAATTATACCTGAAATAGCATAAGGTGTTTTAAAAATGTTCAAAATAATGATAGTATGTTAGCTTCAGAGCATATTCTTTTATCAAAGGAATAGTTCACCCAAAAATGAAAAATCGCTGAACATTTACTCACTCGCAGGTCATCAAAATTATGTTGAGTGTGTTTTTTAGCATCACATGTGAGCTGTCAGAATGAGAGTCCAAACAGCTGATAAAAACCATAATAATAATCCACACAACTCCAGTCCATCAGTTAACATCTTGCGAAGTGAAAAGCTGTGTGTTTGTAATAAATTAATCCATCATTATGCCATTTTAACTTTAAACCATTGTTTCTGGCCAAAATACATGTCCATAATCCATAATAACTCTTTCTCTGGTGAAAAAGTCCATCCCCTGTCATCCTCTCATATCAAAATCCACCGACATATTTGTTTAGAACTGTTTCCGTTTGTAAACTGTGCTTGATCTATGCATATTTCTCTCTTGATTCAAACGAGAAAACTTTTTCCACTGAAGGAAGCGTTATTTGGCTTATAGACTCGTATTTTAGACGTTGAAGTTAAAAACATCTTGATAGATTTGTTTATTGGAATGTGAGGAAAAATTCCAGCACTAGTGATAAAGGGAAATTTATTATAACAGTACCAACGCGTTCCGGCCTAGGAGCCTTCCTCCGAAACGCGTTGGTACTGTTATAATAAATTTCCCTTTATCACAAGTAGTGCTGGAATTTTTCCTCACATTCCCATATTTAGTTGTTCTCATGCACCTTGTGATTGGTAAAGTTGCTCCAGACTCTACCCCATAGATTTGTTTATTAGAATTAACAGACAGCTTTTCGCTTCACAAGACGTTAATTGATCGACTATAGTCCTGTGGATTATTGTGATGGTTTTATCAGCTGTTTGAACTCATTCTGACGGCACCCATTCACTGCAGAGAATCCATGGATGAGCAAATGTGACACTGGACCACAAAACCAGTCATAAGGGTAAATTTTTTGAAATTGAGATTTATATGTCATCTGAAAGTTGAATAAATAAGCTTTTCATTGATGTATGGTTTGTTAGGATAGGACAATATTTGGCCGAGATACAACTATTTGAAAATCTGGAATCTGAGGGTGCAAAAAAATCTAAATATTGAGAAAATCGCCTTTAAAATTTTCAAATGAAGTTCTTTGCAATGCATATTACTAATCAAAAATTAAGTTTTGATATATTTACGGTAGGAAATTTACAAAATATCTTTATGGAACATGATCTTTACTTAATGTCCTAATGATTTTTGGCATAAAAGAAAAATCTATAATTTTGACCCATACAATGTATTTTTGGCTATTGCTACAAATATACCCCAGCGACTTAAGACTGGTTTTGTGGTCCAGGGTCACAAATGATGTAAAGCTAAATTTCTCCAAATCTGTTTACTGATGAAGAAACAAACTCGTCTACATCTTGGGTGGCCTGGGGGTGAGGACATTTTCAGCCTTTTTTCTTTTTTGCGTGAACTATTCCTTTGATAATCTATACTATCCCAGCAATAGGGTTTAACATAGTCTGACATAGTTCCAGTAGTCACAAACAGACACACACACACACACACACACACACACACACACCGTAGGCATTGCAGAGCTCTCGGCCAGTTTCAGTTCGAATACACAGAGACGAGAGAGCTCAGCCAATTATACTCTCCACAAATTACCCTTGATTAAGCAGCAGAACGCCAGCTGCAGAGCAACAACACCCGAAGATTCTCCCCTCTGCCTGCTCGCTCATACTGAACCAGTCATTCCCTCAACATCCACGGCACATCCCAGTGCTTTCACTCCCTCTCATGCACAATCAAGAAGAAGCCTAACTGTAAACTCTGCGTAAATATTTACATAATTACAACCCCCCATGGAGAGAATTCTGCATAAATGTGGTTTTCCTAAAAGAGCGATTTGTACAAACAGCTAAATGTGTTTTCGAGCTCCCAGGGTAATATTACTTCCTACCAATGCTGTGCATCAAACAATGAATTAAATTACAAATTAATCCAATGCCACAGGTAGAGCAATCACTTTTTTTTTAGAACAAGCACAATGCAGTCAAACACAAGAACCAGTCAAGCGGGAAAAAGAAACAGAGACTGACGCAAACAACGGGAAAGACTTATGGGAGATTTCATGAGAAGAGATCGCTGATGGGTTTTACCTCCATCTGCTGTGCATTGTGAACTAAACTGATACTAATGTCTCTCCGTTCTGGCAGTGATGTCTAACCCGTCATGAATAATACAGGCCTGAAGTACATGTTAGTGCCACTCAGGGGGGCTTTCCCTTGGCTTGCACAGGCAGAAAATGGAACAGCGAGGCAGAAACAGGGTCGACTCTCCCACAAGGAATGAATGACACTGATTTGCCTTTCTGCCTTGCTTTTCTCGCCCCTGCTCCTTTCAGGCGACGAATGTGCTGGCATACAGTTAGATAGATAGATAGATAGATAGATAGATAGATAGATAGATAGATTCCAAGACTAATTTTAAACTGTGACTCACATAATGAGGCAGGCTAGAAATATTCAGGGTTAGACTACATATGAATGATGCAGGTATAGGAATGAATGAATGCTTCATAATGCTTACTATTAAACGCCATCATGGGAATCATGGACAGCCTGTTGCAAGCACCCCCGCTTGTTCTTTCTTTCCATGCTTTCGAGGTTAACACGAATACCAACACCTAGCAACTACAAAGCAGCTCACTGCATCCACACGGCCGTAATTTGGTGTTAAAAATGGCAAGCGATTTCAAACATGACCTCCCAGTATTGCGCTGCCTGCGTAATCGGGCGCATTGCTAAAACTGGCCACCTGTTAAGCACAAACTTCACAGAGTGCATGCATAAACGATACGTATTTCAACGAGTCGGTGTATGCGGGCTTACCTTACAGCCTTCGTGTCTGTGTTTATTCTCCTCGAGCCACAGGCGACTGTCAGAAGACAGCGGGCTGCTTTTACTCCGCGGCGAAACGGAGTTCCTGGCTCCCTGGCATCTATCAGGCGTCCACGCTAGATTCCGCTGCTCGCCTGATCTCAGGCTGTCTTTGTCACGGTGCTGCTGCTGCTGCTGCTGCTGCAGCAAAGACGGCTGCTGGCTTCTCAGCTCCGCGGATCCCCTCACGCAGCAGTTGGGCAGGCTGCTCCTCAGCAGCCGCTGCTGCTGAACCTGTAGCTGGAGGGAAGGTGGAGGGTTGTGATGCTGCTGCTGCTGCTGCAACAGCTGTTGATGCTCTTGCAATCCGCGGCTGCACGAACAGTGATCTTGTTGGCAATTCGCAGTATTGGCCGCCCCTCCAACACTCTGCTGCCGACTTAGGGAGGGTTTGGAACAGTCTACGAGACTTGGGTTGCTCCCTAGGCTTTTGACTGGTGCTTCCTGACTGAAAGGGCTGGGCAGGTTCTCTTGGCTCTGTTTTGGCAAGGGGTGTGCGGTCTGTCTAGGGCCACCCCTGTGCTCCGCGTGGTGGTGGTGGTGATGGTGGTGCTGATGGACGGCTCCCGAGTAGCGATGCTGCATCCCCGCCTCACCTGCGGCGGAGTGCCGCTTTGCGTTGCAATGATCCGGCACCCTTTCGCTGCGCGCAGCCCCGGTGGAGTCAAGAAGGCCCGTTTCATTGGTAGGTTTGACCAAGACAAGCCTCATCACGTCACTATGGAGTTACAGGGAGCCCCGCCTTCATGTGACAGTCCAAGTGTTTATATGAATGAGTATATTAAGAAAAGTGCTCAGTACGCGGTTGCGATTTGAGGCGGGTGTGGGGAACGCAGACGCGCCGAATTAAGGCTTGAACCCCCCTAAAGGAAATCGAAACAAAAGGTTGGGGCGTCTTAGTTCAAATACATCGCCATGTAACTGCAGGTTTAACGAACAAACGCTAACAAATAAAAGTTGTGTTCGCCTGAAAGTGTAACCATAGCAACAGCAAGCAGCTCGAGCGATTCCATTGCGGTCAGATTTGACGTGTGCGTAAAGGGTGAGAACGAAGTAGCCTATTTATCACTTTAAGATTTAGATATCACTGAAAACGTTAGCGTTTGTTTAAAAACATTTTAAGATCACTGACATTTAGTTGAATATCGCTAGATTACAGGATGGGCTGCGCAAGAGGAACCTCGGCCGATTACGTCGAGATCTATTTCTTAAATTAATTCAAAATAGTCGTCCATGGTGCCCGTTTAATAAGTCATTCTGCTTAGGTGGTGGTAATGGCTTAATGGTGAAGGATCTAGGTTGCTAACACAAATCCTGCCAGTAACGGGGATTCGGGAAATGGAGAAATACTACAATCACAGTCCTGATCTGGCAACATTTTACTCATGGCTTTTGTATGAAGTTGGTCAAGGTGAATTGTCAACGCAGTAAGTGTTTTGCATGAGATGTGTCGGCAACTAAAGTTTGGCCATTTTAATTACATAAAATGAAAACACGTGACAAATCAGTTAAAAAGATTGAAATAAAAATCTTATATAATGATGATATCATTTTTACAATAATGAAAAAAAGCCCTAATAATTCAGTAAGTTTTAAAAAAAACAAACAAATTTGTTACAACTTTCTGAGAGCTGATCACATATCTGATATTAATAGGTCAATTTGATGGTCAGGCTGGCATCTCCAAGTGGCCTGCAAAAAGAGCAGAGAATAAATGCACATCAGTTGAAATGAAATCAGTGTTCGTGTTCTCAAACTATAAACTATGCATGTATTGCATTTTATTCGTTCTGTCAGCACATGCAACTAAACCAATATTTAAAAAGCCTTGAAACTCAAGAGTAAAGTTGTTTAGATTTCAGGATAGTAGTGTTGGTTTTCACAGGATTGAGTGCTGATGTCAGTGAGAGGGTGATGCCAAAGTTTGGAGCTGGACTTCGGAGTGGATCTGGGGCACAGATGAAGAAAGCTGGTAATTTGAGCTTTTTCATTAAGTAATTAGTCCTGGAGACCTGTATGGGTTCCTGGGCAGAATGAAGTATCATTTGCTTGCTGGTTTTGGAGGCAATGTTGCTTACAACCACATGAATTATTAATTTCCCTTTCCCACTCCATGTTCAGAGACATACGTGTGTGGGATTGCCTGCTGAAATGACCCCAGTGTGGCATTTGGAAACAACATTTAAATTAATCTAAAAAAAACCCCCAAAAACCCCATCTCGTTTCAGTTGTCAGTGCTAGAGTTTTGTGAGGTTACAGGCTGAATATTTCTGAATGAACACCAGGAAGGTATTTGTTAATAACACTTAAGGTTTAATTTGTTAGTAAACTGTGAATGAAAAATACTGTTAACACTTTACAATAAGGTCCTGTTTATTAATATAAGTTAACATGAACGAACAATGAGCAAGATTTTTTACAGCATTTATTAATCTTTAAGTAAAAACACAATTCATATTAAAAATGTATTTAAATGCAATTAACATGATCAAATGCTGTAAAAGCTGTTTTACTTATTGTGAAATGTTATCAAAATACTTATACGGCATTTACTAATTAATGTTAATATCTGCACATACAAATACATTTGCACCCCTTCAAGTTTGTCAACATTAGTCAGTGCAAACAGTATATTATAGTTTATTATTAAATCAACATTAATAAATGGTGTTAAAAATGTTGTTTGTTGTAAATGCGTGATACTTAATGCCTTATCTAATGTAAACGCACTGAACCTGACTGTAAGGTGTTAACTAAGTAGTACTTGTCGTTTTCAGCAGACAGAATCTGTAGAACTGTCCACAATCATTTCTGTTAAATTAAATGAAACAATCTCCACACATTTCTGTAGTCTGACATCAGAATCAAACCTCCCCGGAAGGAGCAGATTGTAATTTGTAAAACCACTCAGGGCCTGGAAACAGCACACCATACAAACAGAGCAATTTTATGGGCTATCAGGTATTTAATATCCTGGTATCACTTTTACAACAGAAGGGCCATCTGTTTTCTATTTTAACCTGTACAAGAGAGTGAACATAAGTAATTCTTTTAGCAATCAAGCTGACAGCTCTTATATAAAGGCCTCTCAGTGTGCATTATTTATATATCTCCTCCTGCCGTTCCACCTGTTCATTAAACTGCATTCGAACTTCTCGCCCACAGCTATGAGGAGGTTACACACACTCTAAATATAGATTTTTACCTTTAATTGCCTTTCTGCTGATGGATCATTTTCTTAAAAAAAAAAAAAAAAATCCAGGCCTGAAGAAAAGCAACACTGCCTTAAGATCAGCGGCACCAATCAATAGTTGTAAATACACTAGAGCTGTTTGTGTTAATGTAGATTCATTTGCATAAAGCATAAATATCTGTAAATGGAAATTTACTGTTATATTCGATATCAGGAATGGGGGGAAAAAAAATCACCACAGTTTACAGTTTGATATAGAGTCAATGTGAACACTTAAACGTGTTAATCTCAAGTCAGCCTATCAAACTGATTAATACATTTCTGAGAACGGCTCAGGAAAACATGTTGATTTTCCGTTTGCGCTAGGCTAACTGTGTTGCCATTGCAGATGCTCTTTTGTATGAAGAAACGCATGTTCCTGTCTAACAGCGAGAGAGAGATGGAGAGGCCCTGTCACAAGCAGATGAGTGTTCATTACTTTACCCTTGACGGGGGGTTTGGGAAGCGGGAAAGAGATTTCACGCTAATTTGTGGGATGACACCTTAGCCATTTACAATATATATCAAACAAACAGACCATAACACCCTTGATAACACTTTGGCCCTTTTTAAAAACAATTTTGTGATAACTTGTGATTTAATATCTTCCTGTATGCCACAAAACAGATCAAAATTGATGGATATTAAAACAAAATAAAAGATTGAATAACTTGCGTGTCATAAAAAAGGGATATTTTTCCCTCACGTCATGTATAATAAAACACAGCTGCTGGTTAATACAGTTATTGTGATCTGCTTTGAGCAAACAGTTAGTTGAAATACTGAAATAAGAGTAAAATCTACCATCTAAAGACAAGATCTAAAATACATGAATTTTATTTTCATTCCTCAGGAATGACACCTGTTGATTAGAACTGTAATTGCTGAATTAACTTCCCAACAAGCTCAATCTCTGCATACAAGATTTTAAAAAGCATAAATAATTGTAAACAGAGGCATCCTTACCTTAAAGCAGCGTCCTCGTTTCCTTCGGCGAGCATGTTAGACTTGGGTCCCCTAACATACGTGAGCTTTGAGTGATGGGCGCTTTTTCGAGAAAACGGGATTTAGTCATCAGACATGCAGCTTTTTCCTCAGACGCTTGTCAGATGTAGGGGGCCGGCCGGTCTCTCTTTGAGACGCATAATTAGGATGCAGGCTGAAGAAAGGACAGCCCAGCTTGATAAGGGTTGGCATGCAAATGGATAAGGAGACAAAGAAACAAGCAGCACAGAGAGAGAGAGAGAGAGAGAGCAAAACACTATATGTTGCACAGACCACAACACTTTCTGCTTTAAGTGTCGGGTATCATTATTGCGTCCACTGCTCGGGTTGGCTGAGGTAGTCGAATACATTGAGGAAATAGAGGGGAGAGAAATCTGCGATTGATGCTCAGCAGTTCAAAGGCCTTCCCAAACCCTCTTATCTTTCCCGCCACAGAGGCAGCTCAGATAAAAGAGCAACAAACATCACACCAAGTGTTGGACGGAAACATGGATCCGTGAGATGTACATGTACACAACCAGCAGGGTTCAGTGTGTTGAAGAGTGTGTACGGTCCTCCATTCATGCTTAAATTTAAGACTGCAGTGAGGAGGGTTGCTTTTAGATTGATAGAGGGTTATTTTTGGTTAATGTGTGTCATTAAAGAATTTAGCAATGCTAGAGGGACACTGTACAAAATGTGGGAAAAATACAGTGGGGCTCAAAAGTCTACTAAAAAAGGGTGACCAATTAAAATGCTTATGGTTTGCATTTTTCTTTTTTTTTGCCTTCTAAATTTTAATTGTGAAAAATGAATTGTCATTTTCGGTTAATGTTTGTCACTAAATAATACAAATAATATCTGTTTTGCATTTTTCAAATATATTTTAATTCTAGTATATTTTTGCTACTAAATAACTTACCAATGCCAATAGGACATGGTACAAAATTTGGAAAAAATACAGTGGGGCCCAAAAGTCTATTAAAGAAAGGGTTGACTAATTAAAATTCTTATGTTTTGCAATTTTCTTTTTTTTTTCTTTTAAATTTTAATTGTAAAAAATAATTTGTCATTTTTGGTTAATGTTTGTTACTAAATAATGATATAAAAAAATACAAATAATATCTGTTTCGCATTTTATCTAATATATTTTAATATATCTCATTTTTTAGTAGTTGATATTTCTGGTTAATTTTCGCCACTAAATAACTTAGCAATGCCAATAGGACATGGTACAAAATTTGGAAAAAAATATACAATGGGGCCCAAAAAAAGCTATTTATTTTTATAAATAAATAAATAATAAAATTGTATTTGTTTAATAAAAAAATTAAATAAAAATAATTCAATAATTCAATAATTTTTTATTTTAAATGTAAAAAGTATTAGTTTTGGTTAATGTTTATCATTAAATAATTTGGCAATGTTAGAGGGTTATGGCAATAAATGTGGTGAACAAATGTGTAATAAAAAAGGCCACTAATGTTGTTTTTTTTGCATTTGAAAAACAAACAAACAATATCTGCTTAGCTTAGCATTTTAATGTATTTTTCTAAGCAAATTATTATTGTTTTACTTTAAAAAAACAAAACAAAAAAAAGCATTACAAATGAAAAATGTAAATGAATTTCCTAGTTTTTGTGTTAATGACCGTAGAATTCAGTATCACTTGAACATAACTTGATAATGTTGTCCAGCATTTTGTGCTGCAAAGGTAGCAAAATCATCTGAGCTAACATTTTCAGTGCCAGAGATTTGATCAGTGACAAAAACTGCAAAATCTCTTCTGATTGTTACTACCTCAGTCTAGAAAGAATAATGGCAGACTTTGCATTTTGTGGTAGATGCGGACCGTCATCAATCAGTGATGCTCTGAGACTCTGCAGATAAGGGAACTCCGTGCTATTTTAGGCCTGATGCTCTCTAAGACAGCAGGGTCTCTCCCTCTTAGATTCATCATGCTGAGCTGAGTATCGGCTATTTTATTCAGTTTGATCTTGCGCGAAGACCACTCATTCAGCAAAGAATTTTGCACTTAAGAATCCCATTCTCTAAAACGATCATGATGAACCAGTGCTGCTAATAAAGATTAGCCAAATATAGTCACTGCCCTTGAGTGCAGGAAGGGGATGTTTTTTAATTAACACTCTCAGTGGGTCACAACTAATAATGTGCAAATAGGTTTAAAAATAAAACGCCATTCTTACGTGAGTAATATCTTCGCTTTGAAGATATTTAAATCTCCCTCGCTCTGAGATATTTAGGTTGATTAAACCGCTATTGTTTCAAAACTGTATTTGAAGTCTTCAGAAATTGCCATTATTATTGTTTTACAGGCAGTTATGTCGGAGTTACGAAAAGGACACATTCATTAAAACATTCTGCGTGGGAGAGGTGTTTTAATGGAAGGTAAGTAAACGGGAGAGGTTATCGTGTAGCACAATCTCCAGATGACCTACAGTTCTTTCACTCTGACGCTGCTTGATGACACATTATGGCCATAAATTACCTTAAGTGCTAAAGAGTGTTCCTGCCGAGGATAAAGGTGGCCACTGGGAATTATCCAGCCTGCAGGCTAATTTCCTTTCCTTCCGGAACATCCCACAGGGGTCAGTGACCGTTTATGTCCGTCGCTTGTGTACCTGCAGAGACGTTATTAAAAGCAAATCTACCTTCATTGTGTCTGAAGTATCACATAAGCTGCAAGGACCTTTTTAATATGGTTGAACGAGGGAAAATATGTCATCATGGGTTATGAACATGGTACAAAATGAGACCTGCAACCCTAAAAGCCAAACTAAATATTACATGAGATTTTATTTTTAATCCATTTTCTATGCGTGTTGCCATTTTTGCAATCATGTTAACCAAATTTGGTTATTTTATCTGCATGATATTTATCATTTTCAAGAAATAGTCAATAAAAAGTCATTTATTTGGTAAAATCAAATATTCTAATAAAAAATTATATATTTGAAAAGAATTAAATATGTTTATTTAAATTAAATATATTTTATACAATTAAATAATATGTGACCCTGGACCACAAAACCAGTCTTAAGTCGCTGGGGTATATTTGTAGCAATAGCCAAAAATACATTGTATGGGTCAAAATTATCGATTTTTCTTTTATGCCAAAAATCATTAGGATATTAAGTAAAGATCATGTTCCATGAAGATATTTGGTAAATTTCTTACCATAAATATATTAAAACTTAATTTTTGATTAGTAATATGCATTGCTAAGAACTTCATTTGGACAAATTTAAAGGCGATTTTTTTCAATTTTTTTGCACCCTCAGATTCCAGATTTTCAAATACAGGTGCTGGTCATATAATTAGAATATCATCAAAAAGTTGATTTATTTCACTAATTCCATTCAAAAAGTGAAACTTGTATAATGTATACATTCATTCCACACAGACTGATATATTTCAAGTGTTTATTTCTTTTAATTTTGATGATTATAACTGACAACTAATTAAAACCCCAAATTCAGTATCTCAGAAAATTAGAATATTGTGAAAAGGTTCAATATTGAAGACACCTGGTGCCACACTCTAATCAGCTAATTAACTCAAAACACCTGCAAAGGCCTTTAAATGGTCTCTCAGTCTAGTTCTGTAGGCTACACAATCATGGGGAAGACTGCTGACTTGACAGTTGTCCAAAAGGCGACCATTGACACCTTGCACAAAAGAGGGCAAGACACAAGAGTCATTGCAAAAAGAGGCTGGCTGTTCAGAGGCTCTGTGTCCCAAGCACATTAATAGAGGCGAAGAGAAAGGAAAAGATGTGGTAGAAAAAGTGTACAAGCAATAGGGATAACCGCACCCTGGAGAGGATTGTGAAAACAAAACCCATTCAAAATGTGGGGAGATTCACAAAGAGTGGACTGCAGCTGGAGTCAGTGCTTCAAGAACCACTACGCACAGACGTATGCAAGACATGGGTTTCAGCTGTCGCATTGGTTGTGTCAAGCCACTCTTGAACAACAGACAAGCGTCAGAAAGCTGTCTCACCTGGGCTAAAGACAAAAAGGACTGGACTGCTGCTGAGTGGTCCAAAGTTATGTTCTCTGATGAAAGTAAATTTTGCATTTCCTTCCACAGAAATCAGGGTCCCAGAGTCTGGAGGGAAGAGAGGAGAGGCACAGAATCCATGTTGCTTGAGGTCCAGTGTACAAAGTTTCCACAGTCAGTGATGGTTTAAGGGGTGCCATGTCATCTGCTGGTGTTGGTCCACTGTGTTTTCTGGGTCCAAGGTCAACACAGCCGTATACCAGGAAGTTTTACAGCACTTCATGCTTCCTGCTGCTGACCAACTTTAATGGAGATGCAGATTTCATTTTCCAACAGGACTTGGCACCTGCACACAGTGCCAAAGCTACCAGAATGCCTGGTTTAAGGACCATGGTATCCCTGTTCTTAATTGGCCAGCAGACTCACCTGACCTTAACCCCATAGAAAATCTATGGGGTATTGTGAAAAGAAGGAAGATCACGATATGCCAGACCCAACAATGCAGAAGAGCTGGAGGCCACTATGAGCAACCTGGGCTCTCATAACTCCCTGAGCAGTGCCACAGACTGATCGACTCCATGCCAGCCGCATTGCTGCAGTAATTCAGGCAAAAGGAGCCCCAACTAAGTATTGAGTGCTGTACATGCTCATACTTTTCAGTTGGCCAAGATTTCTAAAAATCCTTTCTTTGTATTGGTCTTAAGTAATATTCTAATTTTCTGAGATACTGAATTTGGGGTTTTCATTAGTTGTCAGTTATAATCATCAAAATGAAAAGAAATAAACACTTGAAATATATCAGTCTGTGTGGAATGAATGTATACATTATACAAGTTTCACTTTTTGAATGGAATTAGTGAAATAAATCAACTTTTTGATGATATTCTAATTATGACCAGCACCTGTAGTTGTATCTCGGCCAAATATTGTCCTATCATACATCAAATACAAACCATACATCAATGGAAAGCTTATTTATTCAGCTTTCAGGTGATGTATAAATCTCAATTTTGAAAAACTTACACTTAAGACCAGGGTCACATACAGTATCAATATAATGTCAGATTTCTAAAAATATATAATATTGTATTATGTAAAATGCTTAAATGTATCAAGGGTTGCAAGTAAGCATTGTAAAGTGTTGGTTTGTGGTTCTCAGTTCCTCAGCTTTGAGGAAAAATATTTGTTTTATTTTTTTTCTTACCATAAATTGGGTATCATAGGGTTGAGCTCAGCTGGACAAATGCAGTCAACACTACAATATTTGTAAAAGAGGACTGAACTTGGGTTAGTCAAAACAGACACCAACTTTTTAAAAAAATAAATGAAATAAGACACCAAAAAAAGAAAGTAAACTGCAGCTATAACTGCTTTCCATCCTATGAGGCCATTTCTTTTTAAGGAAAACATCAGCAAAAGTAATGATAGCTTTTTCTTCCTTCCTTTTTATTTGAATTTTTTTTCCAAGAGCCACCGAGAGTGTTTGTCCTCCTCCACAGATGCAAAGCACAGTACAGAGTGTGTTCGCACTGCTGGACACGTGTGTATGGGAATCCAACATCTATTAGTCCACTCGCCTTTGGGATGTGGAGACACTGTTCCATACGAGGTCCAAAGTGTATTTTCAAAACAAAGAGTCATGTAAGATTAGTTAAGCAAACAAATGTCTATTCATATCATCCTAATTTAGAGCAATTATCAGATCTCAATCCAAAAGCTGAACCCTAATGTTCATCAAACAGACTAAATAAAAAAATAAAAACTTGCCTCAGGTTAACCACACTCCTGCTCATGTTCCGCATATTAGATGGAGACATTAATAAATGAACTCAACACAGCAGTAAAACACGTTATGTGGAGGAAGCGTGTGCAAGTCGAGAATCCACTCTGCGTTCACAAAAATCCAAACCTAGAAACTTCCCAGCAGCTCTTGATGGGCCATTGTCTAGCAGATAAGCGAATTAGGTTGTATGCTGTTCATACATCATCAGACATTTATTGAATAATTAGTTAAATAACCCAAGTTTCTCTGTGAGTTCACATATGAGGTGAGGGGTGTGAATAGATCAGCAGTTCATGTGTGAATTATATGTGTCCAAATGTAATCGTGGTGCCTTTTTGTATTTGATAGGATCTGCGTCGAGGGTCAGCCTTTAAGTGCCGTTGTGTTGGTTTACTTGGAGTTGTAGGTGGCCACACGTTGGTTGAGGGGGTTTTCTGGACACTTTGTCCACTCCTTCTTGAGCTGTTGTTTTAGCTGGGAAAGACGCATATTGGGGTTCTCCATTTTAAGGCGCGCCATGTTTGCTTCTTCAAATGCAGCATAGGCGGCTTTCATACGGCGCTCAGGGTGTCGATCCAGGTCTTCCTTAGTGCTGAAAAACAAAGGCATGAACCAAATGTAAAATGACATCTAGCAAAGAAAGTCAATAAACAGATTATTGTGCCAATATTAGTAAAATCTATATAGTGAATGTGTTAAATGACGCTCTTAGCCTTTCCATAAATAAATGCTAGTTTGTGTAATCAATAACCAGAAAAAAAAATAATAATAAAATAAAATAATATGCACAACGTGGGACTTTTAGTCATACACCGGGACCCTTATTTTGAAATATCTATTCTCCATACTACCAGCTGCTCATTCAAAAAGTTGAGGGACAAAAAGTATGCACTCTTACCTCCATCTACAACATAAAAACATTGCCATAATTCATGCATGTGCAGCACTTACTTAAATCATAGGCTTTTGAAGTTTAATAATCACACTAGGCACACTGTGATTCCTATTTTCCACCTAAAAATTCAAGGCATCAAATGATAATTAAGCTTTTTGTTGTACCATTCATGAAAATTCTGTCATCATTTACTCACCCTCAAGTAGTTCCAAACCTGTATGAATGTCTTTGTTCTGCTGAACACAAAGGAAGATACTTTGAAGAAAGTTTGTAACCAGGCTGTTTTAGGGCACCATTGACTTCCATAGTAGGAAAAAAAAATACTATGGAAGTCAATGGTGCCCCAGAACTGCTCTGTTTCCCACTTTCTTCAGAATATCTTCCTTTGTGTTCAGCAGAACAAAGACATTCATACAGGTTTGGAACTACTTGAGGGTGAGTAAATGATGACAGAATTTTCATTTTTGGGTGAACTATCCCTTTAAGGTTTTTTCACCTTCGAAAAAATGATTTTAAGACATTTTCTAAGACTTTTTAAGAACAACACTTAAGAGCACTACCATCTGATAATTGTGATTCTTACAAATGTAGACTTTTTTCATGCTTATGTCTGTAAAACAACAGTCTCCTAATCACTCAGGATACAGAACGGGATACCTGAGCACTGCGATGGCATCCTCAATGGTTCGGGCCTCCACCGTGCCTTCTTCTGGAACTATCTGATTGACATTTTCCTCAAGTGGCATCTCCAAGTGACTTTTCTCTGTAGATTCGAAAGGATACAGAAGATTAAATGAGAAAACTGAAAAGGCCTGTTCAAAACAACAAAACAATTATGACACTTTTACGCTTAATGTGAAAATAAGTGCATCTTGTTTTATTCATGCACATTGCATACAAGAAAATGTTCATTGCAATCAGTGTGCACTGTATTAGTATGAATTTTGACCAAGCAATACAATACAATTTTTGTTGTGTGACTCCTGATGCAAGTAGTGCTTAATGTCAGCATGAAATGAAAATGCACTTATTAATAAATCACTTCATTTATTTTCTAAATGTAAATGTTACAATGTGAACAATTCTCCAATGCTGGCATCTTATTTATTTATTTATTTTTTTGACTGTCGTTTTACATCCAAATATCATAGCTTCTTCAATGTTCTGAAGAAAAATGACAGACTTCTGTCTGGACTTAAAGCTTGCAATTACATCCACCTCCATCCAATGAACAACTAATGGATTGAACCAAGTCCCTGCTCGTAATTTTTTTCTATTTTGATCATTTCGATAAAGTTTTATTTAAATTTACACCATAATATGAATTACGTTTCACTGTGACTTTAACGTGTCAGGGTTATCTTAACGATTGGAATGATACAGTGTGACAAACAAACAGTATAACAATAAAACATGGTATCAAATATGTAAAAAAAAAAAAAAAAATTTATGCTTATTAGTGTTAGGGCTTCAACATGCAAATGTATATTTATATAAAGGGCTTTTCATGTGACATGCAGGGTCACTGCCTAAAGCATTCAAATTAGTCACTTATGAGGTTGTGTGATGGTTAGCATGTGTAGGCAGCGCTCCACGTCTGAGTCACTGGATTGGATTTGGCCTTACCTTTTTCCTTGGTTTCCTTAACATTTTGGCCGCTTTGTAGGTTCTCCTCAATCTGGGCTCGAGTCACTTTACTGGGGGCTTCTTTTGTCTGTTTACCCTTTATCTTGGCTTCTTCTTCCTCAAAGAGCCTTTGCTTTTCTCTCTTCCTCTCCAGAGCCTCCACACGCTTTCTCTCCTTATCATCCTGTACACACACACACACACTCTCTTTTAAATTACAACTGGACTGATGTTATCGAGGCAGCCTGACGGTCATTAAGCAAATGTAAGTGTAAACTGCAGAGCAGAGTAAAGAAATTAGAGATGCCTACTGCACGCTCAGAGTCACTCTGTGTCAGCACGGCGGGTAAGTAATGGTTACTAGGATCAGAAGTGGTCTTAACTGTCCACATCCTAACCACCCAGCCACCTTCCTGTTGATAACATCCGCAGAAATGGTGACACAACAGTAAGGAGATACGCATAATGAGATGACACCTTCAGATGTCGAGCAGAGGCTGAAATGTCATTCGCGTGACACAGATAAGGCGCACGGCAGGCCGCGCTCAAGAGCAAACCAA
The DNA here is from genome assembly GCA_021397915.2 of Tor tambroides. NCBI lineage: Eukaryota > Metazoa > Chordata > Actinopteri > Cypriniformes > Cyprinidae > Tor > Tor tambroides. The sequence continues at coordinate 34,003 of JAFVLL020012049.1, read as the reverse complement.
GATACGCTCCTCTCTCTTGACATTCTCACATATCTACTGGTGATAAATTATATTCGCCGAGCCCGATCTTCACTGGGTCCCAGGCGGTGGCTGATCTTTAGGAGATGTAAAGGATAAATCAGTGTGTTTCCAGTGCAGGTGAGCTTGCTTGAACACACACACAGCAGCCCCAGTGACATGAGGTATAATTAGCAGAATGGCTGCAGTAGGATAACAGCAGCATGGGTCTGATAGGACGGCGGGGATCAGATGGCAGCGATGGGAGGAAACAGGAGGAAAGGAACAGGGTGTGAGGAGCTCTTTACCAGAGTGCCTTACCGAGTAGGCTGGCATATCATGCCAGCGTTGCGGACGCTCACTACATATGCCAACACCGGCTCAATAATGTATGAAACAGTGGCAGGAGAGGGCCGGGGAGAGAGACAAAAGGCACCAGTGGCCACCAGAGACCTTTCAAATATTTAGACTACCAAAATATATTCTAATAATTAAAATGTTGAAATAAATAGGTTTTCATACAGGAAATATATTTATATGGCACTTTACTTTAAGCTTTTTCTCAATTAATATCTAAAGAAAATGGTCTTCATTTACTCACCCTCATGTTGTTCACAACCTGTATGCATTTCTTTCTTCTGTGGAACACAGAAGAAGATACTCTAAAGAATTTTGGTAACCAAACAGTTTCGGTTTCCACCGACTTCCATTGTATTTTTCACCCATTTAATGGAAGTCAATGGAAACCGAAACTGTATGATGACAAACATTCTTCAAAATATCTTTTTACATTCCACAGACGATAGAAAGTTATACAGGTTTAGAATAACACGAGGATGAATAAATGATGACGATTTTCATTTTTGGGGAGACTGTTACTTTAACAAACATTAATGCGAGAACTGAGTCAGTATGATGCAGTGCAGCTTGCAAATGTGTAGTTCACCCAAAAATAAAAATATTCTGGCACCATATATTTACCTTTATGTCATTCCAAACCTGTATGACTGTCTTTCATGTGGGGAGGTTATTTTTATCCAGACAATAAATCAACAGGGTCCAAAACAACATCAAACCTAGCTGACTTACTGCATGGACAAAAAATCTGTCAGAATATCTTCCTTTGTGTTCCACAGAAGAAAACGTCATACAGGTTTGGAATGAGATGAAGGTAAGAAAACGATGCCAAAATATTTTTATTTGTGGGTGAACTATTCCTTTAACACATTTGCAAGCTGAACTGCATCGTAGTGATTCGGTTCTCAAATTTATTGTCTAATTTGTTAGTAACTGTTAAATTGTTAAATATTATTCTAATTAAGATTATGCATGTATTACAACAGGGCAGTTAAACAATATTTTCTTTCACTCGAAACCTTTATTACATGTAGACCAGTTGCAATCTGGTCTGTTGACACTGAACTTGGCATAAAATAGCTTAGTAGACATAATAAACAGCCAGTCACTGCATATCAGTCAATATATTCTCCCAAGGACCTCATCCAGGCCTAATTTCAAAATCAAGCTCCATTACTGACAATGAACACTCATCAATATGCGGCATAATTGATAGAGGATATCAGAACTTGTGTGACAGTGTTACTTTAACCCAGTCGGCTTCGGCTTTCATTTTGTTCGTGGGGACCTCATTTCCTGAGCAACCCTAAACCTGACTTGCAATGTATTAATCTATTGTGTGCTACTCAGACTCACATGTCTGCAGCTTTAGCGAGGAAGACAGCTGTGTCATTTAGATACAAGATTAGCAGCCAACAGCGGGAATGTTAGACAACATATCATGGAAAACATGGAGCAGAGGGAATCAATTTTCTGTATGTTTAGTACAGAACTCAAAAACATTTCCATATTATCATGTCAATTAGGACCAGGGGCAAAGTTTGTCTGGTTAACAAGGTAGTAGCATCTTTCCACTTTGATGCTTTGCAAGCATTTATATGCTACAAAATGCATTTATAATGTTACAGAAGTTTTCTATTTTAAATAAATGCTGTACTTCTGAGCTTTCTGTTCATCAAAGAATCCTTAAGAATGTATTACAGTTTTCACAAAAATAATAAGCAGCATAGCTGTTTTCAACATTGATAAGAAATGTTTCTTGAGCACAAAATCAACATAGAATGATTTCTAGAATGGTTGCTGAAAATTCAGCTTTATCATCACAGGAATAAATTTTATTTTAAAATATATTAAGAATATTTCACAATATTACTGTATTTTTGATCAAATAAATGCAGCCTTTGTGTGCACAAGAGCCTTAAAAACATTTAAAAATGTTACCAAGCCCAATTGTTTTTAGACTTTAGTGTATAAATGTAAAATATTTTATTATTTAATAATAGATATTTTTACAGTGACAAATTTTATTTTGAAGAACTCAAAATTACTTTGAGTTGTTTTCATTTTCCCGTGGCTTCTAACGGTTAGCAATCTCTCACCAGGTACCACTGACTACTCCAATTAGGACAATTTCACTGTCAAACTTTTTTGTTAAATGGAATGGAGGAGCAGTCTGTAGAGGGAAAGATCTTTACTGCCACCTTGTGTTTATACTACACTCCATACACAAGGCACTGTTGTACGGTTTTTCATTTCTGATTTCATAAAAGGTACTGCCAATTAGCTGTGGACACTAGAGACAAAAATCTAATCACAGTAACGATACATTTCATGACATATGTGACCTCGGACCACAAAACCAGTCTTAGGTGTCAAATTTTCGAAACTGAGATTTATACATTATCTGAAAGCTGAATAAATAAGCTTTCCACTGATGTATGGTTTGTTAGGATAGGACAATATTTGGCTGAAATACAACTATTTGAAATTCTGGAATCTGAGGGTGCAAAAAAAATCTAAATACTGAGAAAATCGCCTTTAAAGTTGTCCAAATGAAGTTCTTAGCAATGCATATTACTAATCAAAAATGAAGTTTTGATATATTTACGGTAGGAAATTTACAAAATATCTTCATGGAACATGATCTTTACTTAATGTCCTAATGATTTTTGGCATAAAAGAAAAATTTATAATTTTGACCCACACAAAGTATTTTTGGCTATTGCTACAAATATACCCCAGCGACTTAAGACTGGTTTTGTGGTCCAGGGTCACATATATTGAAGGCCTGCTGGAACTCTTTTATCATTTGACCCTGACAACATATCAGTTTCCATGCTCTTAAGGACATAAGTTTTTAAACCAAGAATTTAGGCCTACCCTCCTCTGCTCTTTCTTCATGACATGTTTGTCGTTATCTTGCCAGAGCGCGTCCTCCAGCTCCTTCTGTTTGCGTGCATCAGCGACTGCTTTGGCCTCGGCCTTCCGGGCCCTCGCCGTGGCCGATTTGGAATTCTCTCCCTGGAATTTCTTCGGCATTCCTGGGACTTCCCTGCAGAGGTAAGGTTGAGTTGATGACCATAATGAAAGTGTCAGAATACGTGCTGAGATGACAGAATATAAGTGTAGTGTATAAACAGATTCTAATGAGAAAAAGACAAAAACTAAACACATGCTAATGATGACCTGAGACTGAATCATAATATTTATTTAGGACTAGATATTATTGGGCTCTCTATTGGGGTTTGAGCATCTTCTGATAAACAGTGTTCAAGAAATTTATGTTCATGAGTAATACATTTCACAGTAAAACACAAACCTCAAATAACAGAAAAAATGAAAGGATTTAGAAGGCCCTTGTTCTCACAGTATTAACATAATCTGGTATTACTGGAGAGAGTTAAACCCCAAATATTTCTTTTACAGTACTTCAAACAAAGAAGGGAATTCTGGAAAACAGTTGCTGCTTTTCTTCCAGCCTCCAGCAAAGAGAAAGAAACGTGTGATACCAATTAAAAACTGTCTCTCTCTCTCTCTCTAGATAGATAAAATTTTAATAATTATGATTATAATTGCGTGTATGTATATCTATACAAATATAATACACAAATTCACACCTGATGTTTTTTTAGACAGCACGCTTATCATTTGACTCGTGGCTAGAAGATTTAATTCTCTAAATTTCTTAATATAAAGTGTTAAAAGGGAAAATTCTGGAACTGTAGCAACATTTTAATTGTACTTTTTCTTTTAAGGAACATTCTCGTTAGCATTTTTGCTAATCACTCTGGTTTCAGAGAGTGACGGTTTTTACGTTCAAACTTGTATCGGATACTGTCATTTGAACAATAAAAGCAGATATAGAAGAGGACGTCTTAAACATCTAATTTTATTATTCGAAATCATTTTCAAACACCGAATCTGATATATAATGTAATAGCACCAACCTTTTCCTGTGCCAGCCTGCTGGGGTGTTGTTCGCCCTTCTTCTCAAGCCGCCGCGATACAGTTGCAGCGTTTCATTTAGCGCCACCTGGAGGCTCGACGGTCACCGCGCTCCATGCATGCGCTAAACAGCGAACGGCATGCTTTACACTTGTGGCCCGTTTTGTCAACAGGTAGGCTACAGAAAAATCGAAATATATGTGATACCACACAGAGACACTGTTACCAGGCTATTTACTCCTTAACCAGCAAACAGTGGGGTCCAAAAGTCTTGATGTTACTGAAATCAAATTCCTGTGCATGCAATACTTTGATTCTGATCTACTTTGCATTCTTTTCTAATGTAGATTTATTTTAATAGAATTAGCGATATAATTTTATTGTAACATTTTTTATTTGTTTATTTTTTTATTTCATATTTATCATATGAGCATAATAGTCTATTTAAATTGGACTTATTCCAGTTATTTTACATTATTTGAAAATGTTGTAATTCGGTGGACTCCTGGAAATCTAAACTTTTTGTACAAAGGTATTTTTTTTTCTTCTCTCATTTACTTATTTGACCTAGAAGTAGTACAACATCTCAAATATTTAAACAATTTTTTAATCAAAAATACAAAGCTTTATGTTTTTAGCTACATGGAAAAATACCAGATTTTCAATGTGATCTCAAACATTTGACCCCACTGTATTCATATGAAAAAAAATTAATAAAAATAGTTATTCAAAACAGATCTCAATCCTGCTCAACACTGTGCATCCTTACAAAACAGTACCACATTATAGTACTTTGCTAAATTATATCAAGGTACATTCTGTTCAGTGCATATTAATCTGTTAAGTAATCAACACATTAAATAAAATATATATATCATCTTTGTGGTGTTGAATGACTCCGCCTCTGCTATGTCAATCACGATATACCCCTCCTTTCATATAATGTATTACATTAATTCCCCTCCCCTCAGACTGCCATCGATTATCCAAATTATGAGCCCAGAAAAATAAATCCAGCTCTACTTGAAGGAATGCTCACTCACTTTCCACACTGATTAGTGATTGTGACCATATCTTTAAACCATTACTGTTTTCTGTCCTGTATGAGTTGATTATGTGTTGGCCTGGAATTTGGTCTTTTCAAACACTCATAAACTCATTTTGCAGATTTTTGTTTGTTTTGGTCAAAGGTAAGTTTTTTAATATTGAAATATTATGTAAAGAGATATAAATTGATATATTTTATTTATTTCTGTTTCTGTTTTGTCAGTTCATCTGCTCTTACCTTAAATGACACTGTGCACTGCATGAGCCCCAATGTTTGAAAGTCAAGAGAACATAACAGGGGGCTGATTGAGAATGCATTGTGATTTCTGGGTTTGTTGTTACAGCTGAAAGCCTCTTGAAGAGAAGGACTCTACTCATTTAAGCTCTGACCGAGTCCAAACAGACAGCACTATGGCTTCAGACTCTGAGAGACCGGGCTTCTGTTTGGTGGACTATGTGGTATTTGCTGCTATGCTGGGGGTGTCGGTGGCCATCGGGCTATTCCAGTCTCTGAGGAAGACCTTGGGTCGCTCTAACGTGGACAGCTTCTTCACAGGGGGAAGGGGTTTCTCTGCTGTGCCGGTTGGACTGTCGCTCTGTGCCAGCTTTATGTCAGCTGTCCAAGTGCTCGGTGTGCCATCAGAGGCATATTTATACGGCTTTAAGTTCCTCTATATGTGCCTGGGACAAGCGCTCAACTCCCTCATTACTGCTGTTCTGTTTGTTCCCGTGTTTTATCGGCTCAAAATCACCACCTCAAGTCAGGTTTGGATTTTGTCCATTTTGTTCTTCTAGTAGTTTAGCTGAATAATTTTATATAAATCCTTGCATACACACACGCACGCACACACACACATACACACACACACACACATATATATATATATATATATACATACATACATACATACATTCATACACAATGTTGTTTTATATAATATATTTATATATAATAAATTTATACATAAATATGTTTGAGTTGAGATCACTAGTAAATATCATTCTATTTTCTATTTTTCTAATTTAATATACATTTTTCCATAATAATTTTTGACTTTTCTGTATTTAGTATATAGCATGTGCTTTTGCATGTACGATGGACCCCACTCTGTGAGTGTGTGTGTGTGTGTGAACACCAGGTTCTAATAAATGTACTTGTGTGTCAGTATTTAGGAATGAGGTTTGGCAGAGGGATGCAGCTCTTGGGAAGTTTACAGTTCATTGTAGCCACAGTAAGAGAAAGTCATCATCAAAATTTAAATGGAAATAAATATAATATTTTTAATAATATTAAAACACCATAAAATGTATATGTAGAATACTGATCAACAAAGCTATGAATATCACTTGTATACTTTCAATTCCAATATTTAGTTTGCATAAAATATGTGCATATGAATTTTTTTTTTTTTAATTTTTAAGTTTTAGATTTGTGTAACACTAAGATTATTTGGTTCGTTCTGTAGCTCCTCTACACTGGAATAGTGATCTTTGCTCCTGCAGTCATCTTGAATCAGGGTTAGTGAAATAGACTGATTTGCTCTTTTTTAAAACTGTTTCATGGCTTCACGTGTCTATTGCATCTCAATTCATCAGTGAACAAGTTGGATCCCATATGAGCGGTTGCAAGTTGTATTTTTGCTTTTTTGCACTTTTGTACTGTTCTCAACTACCTTTTCTTCTTTTCTGAATCAAGCCACAGGCCTAAATATGTGGGCATCTCTCTTCTCAACTGGACTCATCTGCACATTTTACACAACAGTGGTAGGCCAGTGTCTAATCTTTCCAGATCTGAATCTATATAGGAAAATCTGTGCCACTTTTGCTCAGTAATTTGAATTTATGATTATGACTTTGATATGACCATGCAAATATTTGTTAACACAACATTGCGCTTGTGTTTTCCTGCAGGGTGGTATGAAGGCTGTAATCTGGACAGATGTGTTTCAGATTGTTGTCATGCTCTCTGGGTTCATTGCAGTCTTCATTCAGGGCACCATTTTGGCAGGAGGGCCTGCCAGAGTTTTGGAGATCGCCAACAATGGATCCCGCATCAATTTTAATGAGTATGAACAATATCAAATGTTTAGAAATCTGTTAAATACTCAAGGTAACTAAATGTTTATTATTCTATTGCTCATTCTTTTTCTGTGTGTTAGTTTTGTTATAGACCCTCAGAGGCGCTACTCGTTCTGGAGTTTCACAGTGGGCGGCACTATGGTCTGGTTATCCATGTACGGAGCCAATCAAGCTCAAGTGCAGCGTTACATATCATGCCGGACTGAGAAACAAGCCCAACTGTGAGAGAATAAATCAGTAAAATCTTTTTTTTACCATCTACAAATAACTTAATCTCTTTAATCTTCTTTAAATGTAGTTTTTCTTTTTTTACCATTAAATTGCTCCTAATAATGATAAGATATCATAGTCATGGTTTGGAAGAACTCTGACATATTTTCTGTTCTCACTCACTGAGATACAGATCCACTGAGTGTCACTCTTGTGCTGCAGGGCGCTGCTGGTTAATCAGGTGGGTCTGTGTCTGATTGTGAGCAGTGCAGCCACATGTGGCATTGTGATGTTTGCTTTATACTCCAGCTGTGACCCACTGAAGACCGGCAGAATATCTGCTCCTGACCAGGTAAATCAAAACCTACATAAACTGAATTACCTGCACCTACTACTACTAATAACTATTAAATGTGTATGTTTTTTTAAGAAATTGATATTGTAATTCTTACTGGTTTATCTGTGGCTGGAACAAACCTTTTTATAAATATTTAGTCACCCCCTCAGGCCATCCAAGATGTACGTAAATGAGTTTTTTCAACAGATTTGGAGAAATGTAGCATTACCTCATTTGCTCACCAATGGATCCTCTGCAGTGAATGGGTGCCGTCAGAATGGCTGTCCATACGACTTCTTGTGAAGTGAAAAGCTGCTTGTTTGTAAGAAACAAATCCATAATTAAGGTTTTTAACTGTAACCCATCACTTCTGGACAAAATACCAGTCATTAATCCATAATAACATTTTCTGGATAATCCATCAAAATATTTGTTTACAACTGTTTTCCTTGTAGATGATGCTTGATCTATGCATATTTCTCTCCTGATTCAGATGAGACAAATTTTCCACTAGAGAAATAAAGTTGAAAATGCCTTAACGTTGGATTTATTTACTGCAAACACGCAGCTTTTTACTTCACAAGAAATGAATTAATGGACTGGAGTCGTGTGGATTGCTTGTGGATTATTGTGATGTTTTATCAGCTGTTTGGACTCGGCACCCATTCACTGCAGAGGATCCGATGCTGAGCAAATGATGTAATGCTAAATTTGTCCAAATCTTTTCCGAATTAAGAAACAAACTCATCTATATCTTGGATGGCCTGAGGGTGAGTAAAATTTCAACAAATTCCCATTTTTGGGTGAAATTATCGTTTTAAGCAACCCAATTGTCTTTTTATTTTCACAGTACATGCCGTACCTGGTTTTGGACATTTTCCGTAATCATCCAGGCTTCCCGGGTCTTTTTCTAGCCTGTGCCTACAGTGGAACTTTAAGGTGCTTGAAACTATCAGAACCTCCAGTGAGGTGTTGATTACTGGTACAAATGGAATAAACCACCCGCTTCTGTTTCCACAGTACTGTCTCCACCAGCATTAACGCCATGGCAGCTGTTACTATGGAGGATGTTATGAAGCCGTGGCTAATCACTGTTTCACAGAGAAAACAGCTCTTGCTCTCCAAGTTATTATGTACGGTCAAAAACTTCTTTCCTGTGGTGCAAGTAAACATTAGTATCTTATATAGATGACAAGCCCCCAAAGTGCGAGCAATAGCTTATTGCATGTATTCAGACCAAATCTTGCATTTCATTTAATTATAGATAAAAATCTGAGATATATTTATTTGAAAGTAAGGGAAAAATAAGATCTTTCATATTATTCACACACACACACACACACACACACACACACACACACACACACACACACACACACACACAGTATTTAATAATATTTTGAATTTGGATTTATTTTTATAATTTCAGTTTACATTTTAGCTTAAGTTTGATTAGTCATTTTTATTAGTTTTTTAATATTATGATTTAGCTTTGTTTTATTTTGCAATTTATATCATTCTAATATATTTATGTAATATATTATATAATAATATTTTATATTAATAAATAATTATGTAATGTCAGTATTTGTTGTGCTGCCTTCATTAAAAAAGGTCTCATTAAAAAGGTATAATTTCTTAATGCAAAATTAGTTCATCTTGAACTTGTAATGCATCAAAACTATTGGTGAGACTTGTTTTTCATACAAAGCTGTAACTACTTATTAAAGTATAAGATGATTACGTTTTTCTGCAGACATCTGCTGATATTGAATAGATAATGTTTATAAATATGACTACAATGACACCTATTTTCACCATTATTTGTTTGCATGTGTAAAACAGCACTGTTGTATGGGCTTGGCTGCATTACAATGGCTGCACTCTCCTCCTTGCTGGACTGGGGAGTCCTTCAGGTACAACATGAGCAACTGGAATAACTGGCATTTTAAGCAGGGTGCATTTCAGTCTATGCGTCTGTGCTCTAACCAGCTTTTTCTCTAATAACCTAAGGGTTCGTTCACAGTCATGGGGGTAGTGAACGGTCCACTCCTGGGAGCGTTTTTACTGGGCATGTTTGTTCCAGCCACAAATAAACCAGTAAGACTCCATAACCATAACAGTCCACCATGTTATTCTATTGCTCCACTCGATGAATAGCAGTGTAATATTTTTCACATCTTATAGGGGGTGTTCTCAGGCGTGGCTGTGGGATTCTGTCTGTCTCTATGGCTTGCTGTTGGAAGCACAATTTATCCTCCTACACCACAAATTATGGGTGTTTTACCCACTAGCGCTGGTCACTGTCTGGCAAGTAATGCAACACTTAACAGCACCATAACAGTCACCGAATCTTCTATCTTGGCATCATCAGTCCCTCGGGATTATGGGTGAGAGTCAAAGTTGTATCACATTTTATAATGACCAAAATTTTGCGTGACTTTAATTACTTGCAGTATGTTTCTCATGTAAAATATAGCACAGTTTTCTTTTTTCAACTAAATTCATACAGCCTTCAAAATATCTATTCAATATCCTACCTGTACTTTGGAGCCCTGTCAACTAGTGCAGTCGTGCTGGTAGGTGTGGTGGTTAGTTACATTACAGGTGAGACAAACTCACTTACACTATGGCTAACACAATAATTAAAAGGAATGAAAATGTCAACAGATGTTATTACTTTACCTTCAAATGACTATGTTCCGTGTTACTACAGGACCCACCAAGAAGGATTCTATCGGTCCTGGTTTGTTACGATGGAACTTGGAACAAAAGACATGCAGTGCATCCTGTCATAACTTGGTAAGTTTCATGGTAGTAACAATTAATTTACTTATACTTACATCCCAATTCTTACCACCTGAAATCAAGTGTTATTTTAGCATTATTTAAATATAATTATAGTATTTATTTATTAATATTTTAAATAAGCTTTTATTTTTATATTTTCAGTTTTTATTTTAACTTTAGTTTTTTTTATTTTGTTGTGTGCTTTTGTCATTTTTATTAGTTTATATATATATATATATATATATATATGTGTGTGTGTGTGTGTGTGTGTGTGTGTGTTATGTATGTATATTTGTTTTTTTGTTTTGTAATTTTAGTACTTAAACTTATTTCTGGTAGTTGCCAAAGCAACATTTATAATCTAAAGTTATTCTAAGTTTAATATATATATATATATATATATATATATATTTTCAGCTTTATTTCAGTCAACAAAAACATTTTTTTAGTTAACAATAATAACACTGCTGAAATCATATTCTTGTCTCTACAGAATGAAACTACGACAAACAATCCCACAGAAATCCTTCTCAGTCCGAAAGAGCTTTTTGGCACTGCTGATAAACACGATGTTTTACTGAACAAAGGTGATGTTTAGACAGGTGCAAGCTTGGCTTTGTAAAATAAAACAAGTTACAAGTTAGGTTTCTAATTCCAAGCTAATTTTTTAAAGAAATACTGTATTAAATGATGAAATGTTGAACAACTCAACATCATGCAGACTACATACTCTCATATCAAAAATATCAAAGCCATACTGATTTGGTTATCTCTGTTTTGATTGGCATTACTGAATACCTGACCATCATCACCTGATTTGAAAGATGATTCATTGACCTATTAAACAACAGTGCCTTCTTTCATAGTACAAAATCATGCACAGTAGGTTTCTGTTTATCATACACCTGCATCGCACCTGTATGTCAGTCCACTTTCATTCCTAGCCAAGTACATAAGAGAAGAAAGCATATGCACACTAAAGTGATCTGAAAGTAATTTAATTAACTGAATGCTTTTAATAGAGATATATCATTGTGATTCTTTTCTAAATTATTAACTGTGAAAGTATGTCTGATTATTAGTCTGAATTAATTAAGAGAATACATAGCCTGAAATGATTTAACACACTACAAAGATCCATTTTATTGACCATGTTACAACAGATTTTAACTATACCACAGTAATAAATAATGCATTTCATTTGTTTGTGGCAGACAGGGATATTATTTCTGTGTCTAAAGCTATAAAACAAGGCTCATTATTGGGATATTAATTCCTCAGCATTTCTAAGCTCTGAGTTATGACCTAGAAAAGTCACCTGAATGTGCCAGAAAGCCCTAAAAAAAAAAATCAAGATGAATTTTTGTCAGTGTTTATGTTTTGAACCAGCACAATTCATGCATATTTTGAATATTTGTAGCATTTTTACCTGTATCGCACAGATAAGCTGTTGAATGATGGAATGCCCCTGTCACATTCACAATAAACTGAAATGTCAACACTAATATTAGGTGCACATAATACTTTCTGATGAAAATTGTTTAAATGAAAGTTTCATATAGCACTTGGTTGTATCAGGCCAAACGGAAGAAAACCTACTCAGTTTTTCTATGCAGGCGGAAATAACAAACCCGCCGCCGCTCACTAGCAGAGAAAGAGGAAACCACAGTTTCACTCTTCCCACGTAAAGAAAGCAACAAACCCAGCAGCTCCAGCAAACACCCTCCCTCTATTGCTCTCACACACTTATAAATACACTACGCTTGCACTTCATGATATGCAGAGGTGGGCCTGTGTTCAGTTTATGACCTGGTCACAGGTCTAGAAACCGAGACGGCAGATGAGGCCGACCAGTAAAGAAACATCAAGTGGTGTTGATCTTGCTAAAGCAGTCTGGAAATGAGATGCCTCTGTGGTTTGTCTCTTGCCGGAAACTAGTCTCATTTGATCCCTCCCACCAGAGGTTCACAACAGCCAAGCCTGAGTGAAATTTACACAGCTCTTCGCATCAACATGAACAAATTATTAACGTTTCTTCTTAAATAACTTCAGGTAACACCTCTCAGTTGTCTTTATTACAATCGAAATGTGAAAAATACCTTGTAACTGCCATTTCAGAGCATATGCCAGTGGAAGTCATGTGATTACGAATGCGCATTTTGTGAGTGTGGCGTTGTTTGTTTCGTGTTTGTCTGTTTGTTTGTACTCATATTATTGTGTTATTGGAATAGAAACAGATGTATTTCTGTAATGGGATGTTCCACTACAATATTTAACAGCCAGTGACATTATCGAAACCAAATGGAACTTGTGTAACCTAAGTTTAACTTCAAATTCTTAATGTTTATTAAATTCTTTACTCTTGATGGCTTAATATTGGAAATCTCTGGGAAAACACCCTTGATTTAGTTTGTTACGGAAAGTACAGATCGCCAGCATGAGAAGGATGAGCTCACTTTGATCAACCATATGATCACCACGGTTCCAAGAACTGGTGTTAACAATAATCCACTGCTTTACAGTACAATGCTACCACCTTCTGCTTTTTGCATTACTAACAGTAGCCATCAACTTCTGTTGAGATCAACGTTGTTGTATTTATGTTTGGGGTCCCAAAAAATAATAATAATAATAATTGCAAATAAACCTTTCAAATTCACTTTTGACTTAATTAAAGCTCATTTGATAGTATTAAAATCAAACCCTCTGTTGATTCTCAAAGTGCATACACTTTATCTGTTATCCATAATAGAAACATTGCTTTTGTTTGGGGTCAGTTTTCTATAGCTGAGGCCTCTGAAAACCACAGCAGAAGACATTTAACTTTTTTTTTTTTTTAGAATGTGTGATAAAGTGGAAATTGTATTCATAATCGGTCATAAGCAAAAGTCAACCAAATACCTTAATAATGTTTTTGTAACTGTTCATTTAAGACTTTAAAATTGCATCTATGTGAAAATAATTAGCTTTTTATCAGAAACAACCATTTGTCTCATTTTAATTACATTCTATTTTGAGTTACATGCACTATTTTGGAAAGAAAGAACGGTCAGTGAACACCTGCATCTTTTGAGAAGAAATGATCTAGTTCTTTCTGTCCAATCAAGATTGCTTTGGTGATCATGAGTGAAGAGGAAGAGGTGCCCTTGATGAAGAGCGAAAGGGCTGGCAGTCAGAAGTCCAGCTGTGACTCTGCCCTGCAGGTGCACCTGTACTACAGCCCCAGTTTAAATTCAGAGACCACCTTCACTATCCCCACCGGACACATCACAGCGGAGAGCGTGTGCGTGCTTGCTGCTAAAGCCAGCGGTGAGACACTGTCACACACAACATAATTTAAACATTAATAATGTCTGTTGCTCAAAGGTCAAATACTTCACTTATAAGATATATAAGGCTTTTTCAATACGATGCAACAAGCATTCCAATGGTGTCGCTGATAACTTTTATAAGGTCAGAGTCTATCTTTTAGATGATTCAGTATGTCTAAGGCATAGAAATTACAGTTTAAACAATAATGCTCATATGTTTCTAATCTTATAATTAAATACATTTAAAAGAGTTGTGCACCAGCCTTACAACAACCTGAATGGAATATTTCTATTTTTAGGAATTCTTCCTGTGTTCCACAACCTGTTTGCTTTAGCATCAGAAGACCTTTCATACTGGTATCCACCAACTCATGTGTTTAAGAGCGAGGAGAATGTCAAAGTTCACTACAGAGTGAGGTAAAACAGCTGTAATAATCATATATTTTATTTACAAATAGCTTAATACTGAATATTTGGAATTCTTTATTTAACTACTCATGCCATAAATTGAATTTGCAAATGCCTGATATGTAAAGATTTGATTGTTTTTAACCTTTCCCCTGACCCAGTATTCAGTCTTAAAGTACATTTATCTTAATATGTTTTAAATCAATGATGATTTAAAAGTGAAATAGTCTCTCAATTTTAAACTAAAGTGAATTAACACTAATCTGCAATTTCAATATTTATGGTTTGAAAACTATTTATATCAGTGTTTATTTTGGTGTCATTTCCATCACAAACATAAATGTTGGCCCTAATAATGTTGTTTTCACAAGTTGCTTACCAAGAAGACAACAGTGTCTGTGAAGAGCATGTAAATAAGATAAATATGATACATAATGTGTTAAGAAAAAAAGAAAAATCTAACACTTCATGTGTAAAATGTGACGCACAACAACAGGATATTTTCATTGTACATTTTTTTCAATCATTTCTTCAAATGATGCAAAAACGATATTTTTTAATTGTTTGTATTTAGGATACACAAAATTTTAATATTTAATTAGACTTAGTAAGACAAAGGGGGCCGATGTCATTTCCATTACTGTCATTTGCACTACAGAATGTCATCAAAAACAATATATGACTGTATATGTAAAAATTACAGAATTCTTCTGTGATGCACTGATGTGCATTGTTGGCCATTGCATTGTTATTGATAATCAAAAAGAAATTATTAAAGTGCCACTATTATGAGTTATGAAAGGTTCATATTTTGGTTTTGGGAGTCCCCAACAACGGGCTGACATTTAATTATGATATGCATTTATTTTTACCTTATTTGCTCAACGACTCCCAAACGATTCACTCAACGATTCATTTTTCCAAACCCCTCCTTGGCGTGACGCTAATCTGCGGTGATTGGTCGATTTCATTTAAAGCAATGTTTGTGAGCTTTTAACGCTCCAAAAGCGGCACCTAGTGGCAAAGAATGAATTTGCAGTTTCATTCAGACCAACATGAAAATCCAAGTTTTCCCAGGTCTGCGCGCGCAACAAGTGGGCGGGCAATATGCTAATATTACATTTTGACGTCAACATGAAACAGCTTGGGACTCGTTTTAAAAACGACTCGTTTCAATGATTCAGAGTTGACACTTTCTTTTGAGAGACAATAACTTTATACACGGTGCACTTTCAGATTTAAAACTTTGCAGGATGTTTTCATTCATTTAGAGCTGTGTTACACACTGCATGAAAGGTCATTTTCAAAAATCCATAATAGGGGCACTTTAAAATTCAGTTTTAGTAGCTGAAATAAAGCTGAAATAAGATCATTTTTAAAATTAAAATGAACACTGAAAATATAAGAATCATGGCTAATTCAAATATTAATAAATAATAATAGTATACAAATAATACTAAAATAATTGCTATAGTGGACAGATTAAATAGGCCTACTGATAAAGTAAAAAGTTTGTTTTAAGATGGAAATAGATGGAAATAGAACATTTTCTGTAGCTGTAAAGCTTTTTTTCTGTTTGTTTAAGGTTTTTCTTCTCAAGCTGGTTCGGTCAAGGGTCCAAAGCATCATACCGCTTTAGCCTCAGCAGAGGACGTATCTGTGCCGTGCTGGACTACTGCGTCATTGACTATCTTTTTGCTCAGGTATATACAGTAGACAATAATCTGTCATCGCCTTCTCAAGAGGCAACTGAACATTATTTTGAAAGCCATGAATGAATGTAAAAAGAACAGACAGGATTGTTTGCCGCTATCCTGCTAATGTATAGCAAACTATTGATATGATTCTAATAATTAAGGTGCCATACATATGCTGATTCTACTGTTTAGAATCATTTACCTTCCCATCTGACTGTACAGTCTTTCCCTTTCAGTCCCGCAGTGATTTTGTGTTTGGACGTGGTGGGATTTCTCCTGATTTGAGTTTGCAGCAGGAATGTTTGGGAATGGCAGTGCTGGATCTGTGGCGTATGGCCAAAGAGAGAAACCAGAGCCTTGGTGAGATCTGCAATACAACAAGGTATGAGAAATACAACTGAGAAAGTCTCATATAAATGGATGGATAGAGCTATACAAAGATTTTCTGTAAATTCAACATACATTTTAAACGTTCAAACTTCATTAACCATCTCAAAAATCCCTTTCCAGCTACAAGTCCTGCCTCCCAGAGACCCACAGACAAGATATACAGCGTATGAGCCGCCTAGCGCGGTATCAGATCCGAAAAACCCTGAAGCGTTTCTTAAAGAAGCTGGGCAGATGCTCGGCGGGTGAACGCAGCCTGAAGCTCAAGTACCTGATGGAGCTGAGTGTGCTGGAGCCTAATTATGGCTCAGAAAGCTTCACTTTGCCTCACTCTGGATGGTTAGAGCAGAGCGAGCAGCAGAGGGTCAAAGCCGTGCGAGTGTCTGGAGAGGGAGGGATTCAGATACAGACCAAAGAGAGCCAGGTAGAACTTTATACAACAGTTCAGTAAACAAGAAGTTAATTTTGCGTCACATTTTCCAGTTAAAGTTGCCTTTGTTTATTTTTGCTCCGCCAAAAAAATAGTTCCAAACAGAGCACCAGTAGGCCATTGCTGAATGAATCAGGGTTTTTGAACGAATCGGTTCAATGAAATTGATTCACTGATTCACTCATAAATAATGAATCAGTCAAAATACTTACGCAGTAATCCAGTCACTTGTCGCCACCTAACCGGAACTAGCTGTTGT
This sequence comes from Tor tambroides, assembly GCA_021397915.2. Taxonomy (NCBI): domain Eukaryota; kingdom Metazoa; phylum Chordata; class Actinopteri; order Cypriniformes; family Cyprinidae; genus Tor; species Tor tambroides. Next base: position 16,749 of record JAFVLL020012049.1, on the reverse strand, counting down.
GATTATATAATAGCCTACATATAAATTTTTTTATAAAATTCACAAGTGTTTTAATAGAATAAAAGGTTAATTGAAAAGATATGAGAAGCTCAATTTCTTGGCGGTCTTGCTTATTTGAACTATTTTTGATGCTTTTAAACTTCGTCAGAGTGATCTATTCAAAAGTTTGGGGTGAGCACGATTTTGTTTTCTTTTCAAAGAATTTAATAGGCCTATTTTTATTCAGCAAGGACGCATTAAATTGATAAAAAGTGACTCTAAAGACAATCATAGTGTTACAAAAGATTTGTATTTATATTTCAAGTAAATGCTGTTCTTTTGAACTTCCTATTATTAATGATAATCTTGAAGAAAATGTATCATATGGTTTCCACATATTAATATTAAGCAGCAAAGCTATTTTCAACATTGATAAGAAGAAATGTTCCTTGAGCACCAAATCAGCAGGTTTTCTGAAGAATCATGTAACACTAAAGACTAGAGTAATGATGCCGAAAAGCTTTAGCTTTGCCATCACAGAAATAAATTACATTTTTAAATCTATTAAAACAGAAAAATAATATTTTACAATTTTACCGTTTTTGCTGTATTTTTGATCAAGTCAATGTAGCCTTGTTTACCATAAGAGACTTTCAAAAATGTTAAAAGCTCTTACAGCTTTTAAACAGTACTGTATGTACAGTAGATTTGCTCTCTGTTATTTACTGGGCTCCCTCTGGTACGTTCACAGGAATGGCAGACGTTTTGTGATTTCCCCCAGATCACAGACATTAGTATTAAGCGTCTTTCTCAAGAGCAGATGCCCCTGGAAGGAAGGGTGGTCACTCTCACACGCCAGGACGACCAGTGCATGGTAGTGGCATTGCATAAATTTAATATTTTTTGGAGTAGTAACATAAACACATTAGAAAAGGAAGTAAACTTCCTCACCGATAGTATTAGTGGTAGTGACTCATTTGCCATTTTGATTAACCAAGGTTTGATATTATGAAAGTATGATAAATTGTCCTTTTTGTTGAATTCTACATTACATAGCAGTTCATCTTAAATTGTGTATTTTGTTTCTCTTTCCGCCAATAGGAGGCTGAGTTTCACACCCTAACTGAGGCTCTTTCGTTTGTCTCTCTGGTTGATGGATATTTTAGATTGACTACAGATTCGACTCACTATTTCTGCACAGAAGTGGCCCCGCCAAGCTTGCTGGAGGACATACAGAACTACTGCCATGGCCCGATTACGTACTACACAATATTTCATATTTTACCATATGGTACAATTAGAAAGGAAATCTCTAAGTAATGAGCACAATTTTGTTGTGTTTTCTAAAGGTCAGAATTTGCGGTGCACAAGCTTAAGAAAGCCGGAGCCAAAAATGGGATGTTCCTGTTACGTCACAGTCCCAAGGACTTTGACAAGTGCTTCCTCACTGTTTGCATGCAGGTACTAGTCTTGCTGGACTCATACAGACACCAGCCTTTGGGTTTCAACTAACAGGAAGTAACTAAAAAAAAAGCACATGACTCATAACAAGCTTTAAATTTGATTCATGAAGAGCTACTTCCTATATTACTGCTTAGAATTATTACAATGTAAATTTTGAATCAACTCCAGCATGATGTTTCTTTAGTTTCACAGATTGGCTGAATTGTTAATGACTAGTCTGTTATTATGTTTCTTAACTTCAAACAGACTCATCTAGGGGTGGATTACAAGGACTGTCTGATAGAGAAAAACGAGAAGTTTAGCCTGGCTGGGATCCACAACTCATTCTGTAGTCTAAAGCAACTCACAGATTTCTATCAGCACAGTACGCTTCTCATGTCAGACATCCCCGTCACCCTGGGCAAGTGCTGCCCACCCAGACCAAAAGGTAGAACATTTTTGTGCAACGTTTGCTTTTTGTATCTTAATGTTTATCATTTATTAAAAAACAGAGTTCACTTCATATCATTTTTTGAAACATTTTTACATATTTTTTATACATAACATGTTTAACAAAAGAAGTGAAATGTAAATTATTTAAAATTATAATTTGGGGAAAAAATAGCTTTAAAAAATTGTATTCAAATGTTTTATTTTTATTGTGCTGTTTCTTTCTATTTTTCATATTTTATACGTATCATGTTTAATAAACTAAATTGCATAAATAATCTAAAATAATCATTAGGAAAAAATAACTTTTAATAAATTAAAAAAAAGGTGTTTTTTATTTTTATTGTGCTATTTGTTACATATTTTTTATAAATATGGTTAATAAAATAAATTGCATAAATAATCAAAAACCATAATTTGAAATGATTATTTATTGAAATTTTTAGCTATTTCATGTTATTTTTACATATTTTTATACATATCAGATTTAATAAAATAAATTGCATAATCTAAAATAAGCATTTGGACAAAATAAGTAAAAAATGTCACCAGAATATACATATTTTACATATGTTATCATTTTTTGGGATTTTTATTGTGCTATTTCTTGTCTTTCTTCCAGAACTTACCAACATGATCATCCTTCGTAACAGCAGTATGACTGAAATGCCCAGTTCCCCCATGTTACAGAGACACAAACCAAGCCACATGCAGTTCCACATGATTAAGCACGAGGACCTCACCTGGGTACAGTTAAACATTTTTAAAAAGAGTTTAAATATATTATTATTAATGCTGAAGTCATCACCACTACATTATTATTTTACAATTTATTTTTGTTTATTATTTTCAGACTGTAGACATTGACTGAAAGCAAAATTAATTTCTATCTCTTAACAGAAGGAAAGCTTAGGTCAAGGTTCCTTCACGCATATCTTTAGAGGAAGTAAGACAGACCAGCGAGACGGAGTGACACACACCACAGAGGTTCTTCTGAAGGTCCTGGATGCAAACCATAAAAACTGCTGGGAGGTGCGTTTTCAATCATGAAAAAGATGCAGAATATGTTATTTGCAATAAAAAGACAATATCAAATGTGGACTTTGGCATAGAGAATATTTCATTTCCCATTACATGCCAATCCATAACAATGTTCTGTTTGATTCAGAATACTGTAGTTTTTGTAAATGAGAGATTTCACAAATGCAAACAAAAATTTTCAACAATGAAATGTAAAATGAGCTGGTGTAATAACAGTTTTTCATTCTTTGACTGATAAGATTATTTTTTTGGTCATGTGATTAATGATGTAATCTTACTGCTGTTTTCAAGTCTTTTTTTGAGGCGGCCAGTTTGATGAGTCAAATTTCCCACAAGCACCTTCTCCTGGTATACGGCATCAGTGTGCACAAATCCAAAAGTAAGTTTTTAACTCTTTTAAAAGCACTCTTAACAAACACTCTTTCATCAAAGTCTAAACACAAGAGGGCAAACCCTAAGAAAGCGATTAAAAGTCTGTGTCATGACCTCAGCTCTTTGAATCTGAGTGGGTCTAGAGGGTCGTTGGTGACGCTGGTTGCCTGTCAAAGTGCCTGTGAATACAGTCATGTCAGTAAAGCGTGTCCTCCTCTGACCCCCGCAGACATCATGGTGCAGGAGTTTGTGAAGCACGGCGCACTGGACCTGTACCTGAAGAAGAGCACCTCTGTGTCAGTCAGCTGGAAATTAGACGTGGCCAAACAACTGGCCTGTGCTCTCAACTTCCTGGTGAGAAATATTCATGCATGATAAATTGGCTGCTAATTACGAAATACACTAGATCAGGGCTCTATCTGTTTATGTTATAATTTATCGAGTCAGTATTGAACGTGAGTCAGTATCCTCCTACATGTTGATTTTAGATTACTTTTTTAATAATCTAGGGCTAATTTAAAGAAGTTACAGCAAAGACTGAAAGATTTACATGCTCCTATCTCTATCATAATAAATACTTTTTTTTCTTTACCAAAT
>JAFVLL020012049.1:0-12767 GCA_021397915.2 Tor tambroides | reverse complement strand
ACTGCTAGTCCACTGTATGAAGGATTTTTGGGTTTAATATGTCTCAGTTTACTTTATTTTGCTGTCCTCACTTACATAAATGAAGTATAGTGTTCTGCATCCACTAGTAAAATAAAATATCAAAAATTATATCTGGTATCTGAATAATTTTTGGTTTGACTGTATATAAAGGGCTTTTTGAGTGAAACACAGGGTCACTGCCTAAAGCATTGAAATCAGTCACTTATGAGGTTTTGTGATGGTCAGCATGTTGCCTATGCAGGCAGCGCTCTATGTCGGAGTCATTGGATTGGATTTGGCCTTACCTTTTTCCTTGGTTTCCTTAACATTTTGCCCGATTTGTAGGTTCTCCTCAATCTGGGCTCGAGTCACTTTACTGGGGCCTTCTTTTGTCTGTTTACCCTTTATCTTGGCCTCTTCTGCCTCAAAGAGCCTTTGGTTTTCTCTCTTCCTCTCCAGAGCCTCCAAACGCTTTCTCTCCTTATCATCCTGTACACACACACTCTTTTAAATTACAACTGGACTGATGTTATCGAGGCAGCCTGACGGTCATTACGCAAATGTAAGTGTAAACTGCAGAGCAGAGTAAAGAAATTAGAGATGCCTCCTGCGCGCTCAGAGTCACTCTGTGTCAGCGCGGCGGGTAAGTAATGGTTACTTGGATCAGACGTGGTCTTAACTGTCCACATCCTAACCACCCAGCCACCTTCCTGTTGATAACATCCGCAGAAATAGTGACACAACAGTAAGGAGATACGCATAATGAGATGACACCTTCAGATGTCGAGCAGAGGCTGAAATGTCATTCGCGTGACACAGATAAGCCGCACGGCAGGTCACGCTCAAGAGCAAACCAAGATACGTTCCTCTCTCTTGACATTCTCACATACCTACCGGTGATCAATTATATTCGCCGAGCTCGATCTTCACCGAGTCCCAGGTGGTGGCTGATCTTTAGAAGATGTAAAGGATAAATCTGTGTTTCCAGTGCAGGTGAGCTTGCTTGAACACACACAGTGGCCCCAGTGACATGAGGTATAATTAGCAGAATGGCTGCAGTAGGATAACAGCAGCGTGGGACTGATAGGCCGGTGGGGATCAGATGGCAGCGATGGGAGGAAACAGGAGGAAAGGAACAGGGTGTGAGGAGCTCTTTACCAGAGCGCCTTACCAAGTAGACTGGCACATCATGCCAGCGTTGCGGATGCTCACTGCATATGCCAACACCGGCTCAATAATGTATGAAACAGAGGCAGGAGAGAGCCGGGGAGGGAGAAAATTGCACCAGTGGCCACCAGAGACCTTTCAAATATTTAGACTACCAAGATATATAAAATAATCATTAAAATGTTGAAATAAAACAGTTTTGATATGACTATATGGCACTTTGCTATAAGCTTGTCCCTGATAATATCTAAAGAGATAGTTTAGCCATTTTCTCACCCTCATGCTGTTCATAATCTGTATGCATTTCTTTCCTTTGTGAAACACAAAAGAATTTTGAATAATATTGATAACTAAACAGCTTCAGCTCCTTTGTTTTTCTGCCTATATGATGGAAGCCAATGGAAACCAAAACTGTTTAGTAGCAAAAACATTGTACAGAAGAAAGTAAGTCAGACAGGTTTAGAACAACATGAGGGTGAGACAATGATAACACTTTTCATTTTTGGGGAGACTGTTACTTTATGTTATTAAATTAATGCAAGAACTGAGTCAGTATGATGCAGTGCAGCTTGCAAATGTGTAGTTCACCCAAATATAAAAATATTCTTGCATCATTTACTCACCTTTCATGTCATTTCAAACCAGTATGACTGTCTTTTCTTCTGCAGAACAAAGAGCAGATATTTTGGGGCGGAAGTTATTTTTGTCCAGACAATAAATCAGTAGGGTCCAAAACAACATCAAACCCAGTTGACTTACTGCATGGACAAAAAAAAAACTGAGCCATTTGTCCGAAAATCATCTTTTTGTGTTCCACAGAAGAAAATGTCATAAAGGTTTGGAACGAGATGAAGGTAAGTAAATGATGCCAAAATATTTTTATTAATTTAACACATTTGCAAGATGTATAGCATCATATGGACTCAGTTCTCAAATTAATTGTTTAATTTGTTATTAACTGTTAAATTGTTCAATATTATTTAAATTTTTGTGAAATACTGCTTTAAGATTATGCATGCATTCCAACATGGCATATTAAACAACATTTTCTTTCACTCTAAAACTTTATTACATTTAGACCAGTTGCAATCTGGTCTGCTGACACTGAACATGGCATAAAATACCTTAGTAGACATAATAAACAGCCAATCACTGCCTATCAGTCAATACATTCGCACATGGACCTCATCCATGCCTAATTTCAAAATCAAGCTCCATTACTGACAACGAACACTCATCAATATGCGGCATAATTGATAGAGGACATCAGAACTTGTTTGACGGTGTTACTTTAACCAGCTGGCTTCGGCTTTCGTTTTGTTCATGGGGACCTCATTTCCTGAGCAACCCTAAACCTGACTTGCAATGTATTAATCTATTGTGTGCTACTCAGACTCACATGTCTGCAGCTTTAGCGAGGAAGACAGCTGTGTCATTTAGATACAAGATTAGCAGCCAACGGCGGGAATGTTAGACAACATATCATGGAAAACATGGGCACGGAGGGAATCAATTTTCTGTACGTTTAGTACAGAACTCAAAAACATTTCCATATCATCTTGTCAATTAGGGACCAAGGGGCAAAGTTTGTCTGGTTAACAGGGGTAGTAGCATCTTTTCTGCTTTGATGCTCTGCATGTATTTATATGCTACAAAATGCATTTATAATGTTACAAAAGATTTCTATTTTAAATAAAAGCTGTACTTTTGAGCTTTCTGTTCATCAAAGAATCCCAAATAAAAATGTATCTCAGTTTTCACAAAACTAATAAGCAGCATAGCTGTTTTCAACATTCATAATAAGAAGACATGTTTCTTGAGCACAAAATCAAAATATTAGAATGATTTCTAGAATGGTTGCTGAAAATTCAGCTTTGCCATTGGAGGAATATATATATATATATATATATATATATATTAAAATAAACAGTTATATTCAAGTGTAAGAATATTTCACAATATTATTGTTTTCAAATAAATGAAGCCTTTGTGTGCGCAAGAGCCTTAAAAACATTTAAAAAAGTTACCAGGCACAGCTTTTAGTGTATAAATGCAAAATGTTATTTAATCATAGATATTTTTAGTGACAAATTTTATTGTGAAGAACTCAATATGAATTTGAGTTGTTATTTTGAGCTTTTCCCTTTGGCTTCTAAAGGATAGCAATCGCTCACCAGATACCACTGACTACTTCAATTAAGACAATTTCACTGTCAAACTTTTTTAAAATGAATGGAGGAGCAGTCTGCAGAGAGAAAGATCTTTACTGCCACCTTGTGTTTATACTACACTCCATTCACAAGGCACTGTTGTACTGTATTTCTCATCTGATTTCATAGAAGGTACTGCCAATTAGCTGTGGACACTGAAGACAAAAATCTAATCACAGTAATGGTACATTTCATGACATATATCGAAGTTCTGCTGGAACTCTTTTATCATTTGACCCTGACAACATATCACTTTCCATGCTCTATGTTAAACCAAGTAATCAGTCCTACCCTCCTCTGCTCTTTCTTCATGACATGTTTGTCGTTATCTTGCCAGAGCGCATCCTCCAGCTCCTTCTGTTTGCGTGCATCAGCAACTGCTTTGGCCTCGGCCTTTCGGGCCTTCGCCGTGGCCGATTTGGAATTCTCACCCTGGAATTTCTTTGGCATTCCTGGGACTTCCCTGCAGAGGTAAGGTTGAAATGATGACCATAATGAAAGTGTCAGAATAGGTTCTGAGGTCACATAGGATATTAATATGTAGTGTAAAAACAAATTAAACAAACTGATAGAAAGACAAAAACTAAACACATGGTAATGATGACCCGAGGCTGAATCATAATATCTACTTAGGTGTTTTTGAGCATCTTCTGATACACAGTGTTCAAGAAATTTATGTGCATGAGTAATACATTTCACAGTAAAATACAGACCTCAAATAACAGAAAAAATTAAGGGATTTAGAAGGCCCTTGTTCTCACAGTATTAACATAATCTAGTATTACTGGAGATAGTTAAGCCCCAAATATTTCTTTTACAGTATGTAACAGTTGCTACTTTCCTTCCAGCCACAAACAAAGAGAAAGAAACGTGTGATATCAATTTTAAATGTATATATGTGTGTGTATATATATATATATATATATATATATATATATATATGTATGTGTGTGTATGTATGTATGTATGTATCTCTCTCTCTCTCTCTCTCTCTATATATATATATATGTATTAGATAGATAGATAAAATTATAATAATTACAATATGATTGTAATAGCGTGTATGTCTTGTCTATACATATATATAATTCACAACTGATGTTGGTTTTCTGAGGTCTGACAGCACGCTTATCATTTGACTCGTTGATATAAGATTTAATTCTCTACATTTCCTAAAAGAAAGTGTTAAAAGTGAAAATTCTGGAACTGTAGCAACATTTTAATTCTATTTTTCCTTTTCAGGAACATTCTCGTTAGCATTTTTGCTAATCACTCTGGTTTCAGAGAGTGACAGTATTTACGTTCAAGCTTGTATTGGATACTGTCATTTGAACAATGAAAGAAGATACAGAGGATGACGTCTTAAACATCTCATTTTATTAGTGGAAGTTATTTTAGGCACCGAATCTAATATATAATGTAATTGCACCAACCTTTTCCTTCGCCAGCCTGCTGGGGTGTTGTTCGCCCTCCTTCTCAAGCCGCCGTGACACAGTTGCAGCGTTTCATTTAGCGCCACCTGGAGGCTCGACGGTCACCGCGCTCCATGCATGCGGGAAACAGCGACTGGCATGTTTCAGACTTGTGGACCGTTTAGTCAACAGGCAGGCTACAGAAAAGTCGAAATATGTGCGATACTACACGATACCACACAAAGACACAGTTATCAGGGTATCTAATCTATAACCCGTAAACAATGAGGTACAAAAGTCCTGAGAAATCTTACCTTTTTTTTGTTACTGTATAGCCTAATGAAATTCCTGCATACAAGGTACTCTGTAACTTGATTCTCATTCTACTTTGCATTTGATATCTGTAATATATGTTTGTTTATTTATTTATTTAAACAGAATTAGCAATACAGTTGCATTGTAACATTTTATTTTAATTTTAAATTTTATTTGACCATTCTGTCCTCATCCCGTTTAAATATTTTCCCATATTTCTCCCGTATTTTTAATCTTTCTACAAAAAAAATCACACTGGGCGTATTTTATATGTTTACTACGCCTACGGTAAAACTCCCGTAATTTGTTTGGCCCAAACCCTCCTTATATGAATAATCACGTCAACATATTCCAAGGTTGTCCAGTTGCCAGATCTTGTATGAAACGTATCCTCCTCGCACAATCGACACATACAAATTCCAAACCATTTGTCCCCTCAACTTGGCAACCTACAACCCTGCGCAGGTAGTACCGCGGGAAGGAAACAGGGATCATGGTAGAAATGGGAGAAGACTCAGGTGGTGCTCCAGTGAAAAAAAACAAAATATACATGTAAATTGAGATATAGCTTACACTTCAAAAGGCAATGGTTTAATTGATAAATATGAGCGCTGCAAGTTTCAAAGTCAGGTGCTGTGCTGCGCTGCTTTGTTTACTGCGGTACCAGGGAAACGGCTATATTCTGGCGAAAAGCGCCACCCAGAGATTTTTATTACTATTTGGCGCAACCTGCTGGCACAGAATGAATTTGCATTTTTCAATAAGCCCTTCTGCTCTTTGTTTATACCAAAGCAAAAACGACCCTTATTTTTGCGCAGAAAATACGCAGTTGTAATACGCAGTTGTAAATGTGAACCGGTGGATGACAAGATAATTAATTATAAAAATCTAAAGATATAAGCCTACACTAAGATATATTTATATGCTAGTAAATTAATATAACTGCTTGATAATAATGGTTTAAAGTAATATAATAAATTAATATAATAATAATAATAATAATAATTGATACTTTTTACGCCGCCTCCCAAACCCCCCCTGTATTTTGGTACCCAAATTTTGACAGGTATGAATTACATTATAACCATAATGACGTTTTTTAACATTTCAGGATTTGACAACTTGTTATCCAGAATTATTTAAGAATGTTCCAAAGAACCTCTTGTGCTTCAGTGGAATCAAGGAAATCTGACCTTTTGTACATTAATGTATGTACATAACAATTAAGATAAAATAATCTGTGGTGCTGAATGACTCCGCCTCTGCTATGTCAATCACAACATACTCCTCCTTTCATATACTGTATTACATTAATTCCTAATTCCCCTCCCCTCAGACTGCCTTCGATTATCCAAATTATGAGCCTAGAAAAAAAAATCCACCTCTACTTCAAAGAACGCTCACTCACTTTCCACACTGGTCAGTGATAGTGACCATATCTTTAAACCAATACTGTTTTCTGTCCTGTATGAGTCGATTATGTGTTGGCCTGTGGAATTTGATCTTTTCAAAACTTCATGAACTCATTTTGCAGATTTTTGTTTTGGGCAAAGGTAAGTTGTTTTTTAAATACTGTAATATTGTGTAAAGAGATATAAATTGCTGTATTTTATTTTGTACTATTTCTATTTTTCGGTTCATCTGCTCTTACCTTAAATGACACTGTGCACTGCATGAGCCCCAATGTTTGAAAGTCAAGAGAACATATCAGGTGGCTGATTGAGAATGCATTGTGATTTCTGGGTTTGTTGTTACAGCTGAAAGCCTCTTGAAGAGAAGGACTCTACTCATTTAAGCTCTGACTGAGTCCAAACAGACAGCACTATGGCTTCAGACTCTGACAGACCGGGCTTCTGTTTGGTGGACTATGCAGTATTTGCTGCTATGCTGGGGTTGTCAGTGGCCATCGGGCTATACCAGTCTCTGAGGAAGACCCCAGGTCACTCTAACGTGGACAGCTTCTTCACAGGGGGCAGGGGGTTCTCTGCTGTGCCAGTTGGACTGTCTCTCTGTGCCAGCTTTATGTCAGCTGTACAAGTGCTCGGTGTGCCATCAGAGGCATATTTATATGGCTTTAAGTTCCTCTATATGTGCCTGGGACAAGCGCTCAACTCCCTCATTACTGCAATTCTGTTTGTTCCCGTGTTTTATCGGCTCAAAACCACCAGCTCAAGTCAGGTTTGGATTTTGACCAATTTTCTCTTTTAGTAGTTTAGCTAAATCACCGGTGAATATCATTCCCATAATAATTTTTGACTTTCTGTATTTAGTATGTATAGCATGCGCTTTTGCATGTACGTTTGGACCCGTCTCTCTCTCTTTCTCTCTGTGTGTGTGTGTGTGTGTGTCTGAACACCAGTTTCTAATAAATGTACTTGTGTGTCAGTATTTAGGAATGAGGTTTGGCAGAGGGATGCAGCTCTTGGGAAGTTTACAGTTCATTGTAGCCACAGTAAGAGAAACTCATCATCAGAATTTAAATATAATATTTTTAATAATATTAAAACAATACCATAACATTTATGTGAAGAATACTGATCAATAAAGCTATGAATAGCACCTGTATAATTTCAATTCCAACAATTAGTTTGCATAAAATATGTGCACATACTTTTTTTAAAGTTTTCGATTTGCGGGATGTATAACACTAAGATTGTCTGGTTCTTTCTGTAGCTCCTCTACACTGGAATAGTGATCTTTGCTCCTGCAGTCATCTTGAATCAAGGTTAGTGAAATAGACTGATTTCCTCTTTTTTAAACTTTAATGCTTTCACGTGTCTATTGTATCAGTTGGATCCCATATGAGTGAAAAGTTTTTTTCTTTTATTGCACTTTTGCACTGTTCTCAACAACCTTTTCTTCTTTTCTGAATCAAGCCACAGGCCTAAATATGTGGGCATCTCTCTTCTCAACTGGGCTCATCTGCACATTTTACACAACAGTGGTAGGCCAGTGTGAAATCTTTCCAGATCTGGATCTATATAGAACAATCTGTGCATCTTTTGCTCAGTAACTTATGATTATGACTGTGATATGACCATGCAAATATTTGTTTGTTAAAATAATGTTGTGTTTGTGTTTTCCTGCAGGGTGGTATGAAGGCTGTAATCTGGACAGATGTGTTTCAGATTGTAGTCATGCTCTCTGGGTTCATTGCAGTCTTCATTCAAGGCACCATTTTGGCAGGAGGGCCTGCCAGAGTTTTGGAGATCGCCAACAATGGATCCCGCATCAATTTTAACGAGTATGAACAATATCAAATCTTTGGAAATCTGTTAAATTGTCAAGTTAATTAAATGTGTATTTATTATTCTATTGCTCATTCTCTTTCTGTGTGTTAGTTTTGTTATAGACCCTCAGAGGCGCTACTCGTTCTGGAGTTTCACAGTGGGCGGCACTATGGTCTGGTTATCCATGTATGGAGCCAATCAAGCTCAAGTGCAGCGTTACATATCATGCAGGACTGAGAAACAAGCCCAACTGTGAGAGAATAAATCAGTAAAATCTATCTTTTATCACCACCTTCTACATTTAGTTTTATTTACCATCAAATTTCTCCTAATAATGATAAGATATCATAGTCATGGTTTAGAAGAACTCTGACATATTTTCCATTCTTACTCAATGAGATACTGATCCACTGAGTGTCACTCTTGTGCTGCAGGGCGCTGCTAGTTAATCAGGTGGGTCTGTGTCTGATTGTGAGCAGTGCAGCCACATGTGGCATTGTGATGTTTGCTTTATACTCCAGCTGTGACCCACTGAAGACCAGCAGAATATCTGCACCTGACCAGGTAAATCAATAAACAGAATTCCCTATACCTATGCTACTAATAACTAAATTAGTATTTTTCTAAAAGAAATTGATATTATATAATTATAATTCACCATGTTTTTATTAAATGTATAAAAATGACAGTTCAGACATTTATATCACAAATGATCATTTCTGTTTGAAATGCATTTGTTGAAACTAAAATCGAACTTTTGAAATTTAGAGAAAATATGTTGAATATTTTACTCATGCTCAGGCCATCCAAGATGTACATAAATGAGTTTTTTCCTTTATCGGAACAGATTTGGAGAAGTGTAGCATTACATTACTTGCTCACCAGTGGATCCTCTGCAGTGAATGGGTGCCGTCAAAATGGTTGTCCACTCGTTCAGTTAACATTTTGTGAAGTGAAAAGCTGCTTGTTAGTAATTAAGGTGTTTTAACTTTAAAACATCAGTTCTGCCCAAAATATCAGTCCATAATAACATTTTCTCTAGTTAAAAAGTCCATCCCCTGTTGTCCTCTCACATCAAAATCCAGCAACATATTTCTTTAGAACTGTTTTGTTTGTGGATGATGCTTGATATGTGCATATTCCTCTCCTGATTCAGATGAGACAAATTTTTCAAAAGAGAAATAGATATTATGAATAGAGAACTTGTTGAAGCTGAAAATGCCTTAATGTTGGATTTGTTTACTGCAAACATGCAGCTTTTCACTTTACAAGACATTAATTGATGGACTGGAGTCGTGTAGATTACTTGTGGATTATTGTGGTGTTTTTATCAGCTGTTTGGACTCTCCTTCTGACAGCACCCATTCACTGCAGAGGATCCACTGGTGAGCAAGTGAAGTAATGCTAAATTTCTCCAAATCTGTTTTGATGACAAAACAAACTCATCTACATCATGGATGGCCTGAGGGTGAGTACATTTTCAACAACTTCCAATTTTTGGGTGAACTATTCCTTTTAAGCAACCCAATTGTCTTTTTGTCTTTATTTTCACAGTACATGCCCTACCTGGTTTTGGACATTTTCCGTAATCATCCAGGCTTCCCGGGTCTTTTTCTAGCCTGTGCCTACAGTGGAACTTTAAGGTGCTTGAATCAGAACCTTCAGTGAGGTGTTGATTACTGGTGCAAATGGAATAAACCACCCGCTTCTGTTTCCACAGTACTGTCTCCACCAGCATTAATGCCATGGCAGCTGTTACTATGGAAGATGAAGCCGTGGCTAATCACTGTTTCACAGAGAAAACAGCTCTTACTCTCCAAGTCATTATGTATGGTCAGAAGCAACTTCCTCTTTCCTGTGGTGCAAATTATAGAATTTATTATATTTAAATTATAATATTTATTAATATTTTGAATTTGTATTTATTTATATATTTTCAGTTTACATTTTAGTTTAAGTTTGAATAATTTGGTTATGTGCTTTTTAATATTTCTATTTAGCTTTAACTGATTTTTTATTTTGCAATTTAATTTTTGTAATATATTATACAATTATATTTTATATTCATATATAATTATGTAATGTTAGTATTTGTTGTGCTGCCTTCATTAAAAAAGAGATACTTAACTGTCACAACCAAAAATGAGGTATAAAAAGGTCTCATTTCTTAATGCATAATTTTCACTTAATTCTATCTTAATTTAAATTCATGCTAAATTTGTAAAGTATCAAAACTATTGGTGAGACTTGTTTTTCATACAAAGCTGTAACTACTTATTCAAGTAAGAGACCATTATGTTTTCCTGCAAGTATCTGCTGATATCAATCTGATGATGATTATAAATATGTCTACAATAACAACTAATTCCATTATTATTTGTTGGCTTGTGTAAAACAGCACTATTGTATGGGCTTGGCTGCATTACAATGGCTGCGCTCTCTTCCCTGCTGGACTGGGGAGTCCTTCAGGTATAATATGAACTACTGGGATAACTGTGATTTTTTTAAGCAGGTTGTATTTCAGTCTATGTGTCTGTGCTCTAACCAGCTTTTTCTCTAATAACCTCAGGGTTCGTTCACAGTCATGGGTGTTGTGAATGGTCCACTCCTGGGAGCATTTGTGCTGGGCATGTTTATTCCAGCCACAAATAAACCAGTATGACTCCATAAACATCACAGTCCACCATATATTATTCACTGCTCCACTTGATGAATAGCAGTGTAATATTTCTCACATCTTACAGGGGGTGTTCTCAGGTGTGGCTGCGGGTTTCTGTCTGTCTCTATGGCTTGCTGTTGGAAGCACAATTTATCCTCCAACACCACAAATTATGGGTGTTTTACCCACTAGTGCTGATCATTGTCTTGCAAGTAATGCAACGCTCAACAGCACCATGGCAGTCACTGAATCTTCAATCTTGGGATCACCAGTCCCTCTGGATTATGGGTGAGAGTCAAAGTTGTAACACATTTTATAATGACAAAAATATTATGCTATTTCACTGCTCTTTGATTTTATTTACTTGCGGGATGTTTCTTGTATAAAATATAGCACAATTTTCTTTTTCAACTAAATTCATACAGCCTTCAAAATTTCTATTCAATATCCTACCTGTACTTTGGAGCCCTGTCAACTAGTGCAGTCGTGCTGGTAGGTGTGGTGGTTAGTTACATTACAGGTGAGAGAAACTCGCTTACAATTAATTAAAAGGAATAAAAATGTCAACAGATGTTTCTACGTTACCTTAAAATGACTATTTGTTGGATTATTACAGGACCCACCAAGAAGGATTCTATCAGTCCTGGTCTATTACGATGGAACTTGGAACAAAAGAAATGCAACGCATCCTGTCATAATTTGGTAAGTTTCATGGTAGTAACATTTAATTTACTTTTACTTACAGCCCAGTGTTTACCACCAGAAATCCAGTGTTAATTTGGCACTATTAAATACAATACAATTAAATACAATTAAAGCATTTTTTTAATATTTATAATTACATTTTTAATTTTATTATTTTGTTGTCTTTTTTTGTCATATATATATATATATATATATATTTGGGATCAGTAAGATTTTTATGTTTTTTTGGAGTCTCTTATGCTCATCAAGGCTGTATTTATTTATTTGATTAAAAAAATACAGAAAAAACTGTTAAATTGTGAAATATTATTGCAATTTCTAGTATTGGTTTCTCAGAAATCATTCTAATATGCTGATTTACTATCGGTGTTGAAACTGTTGTGCTGCTTAATATTTTTTTGGAACCTGTGAAACTTTTTTCTTTGATTCTTTGATGAATAAAAAGTTAAAAAGAACAACATTTATTCAAAACATATTTAACATATCCTTGCTGAATACAAGTATTAATTTCTTTAAAAAAAGAGAAAGAATAAATTTACTGACCCCAAACTGTTTTTAATATTTTTAGTTTAAGTTAACAATAACAATACTGCTGAAATCATATTCTTGTCTCTACAGAATGAAACTACGACAAACAATCCCACCGAAATCCTTCTCAGTCCGAAAGAACTTTTTGCCACTGCTGATAAACACAATGTTTTACTGAACAAAGGTGACATTTAGACAGGTGCAGTATTGGCTTTGTAAAGTAAAACAAGCCAGACTTCTGTTTTCAAACAAAATGTTGAAGAAATACTGCATTAATTCAAATTAAAATTGACTTCTAGTAGAAAAACAACTGTGCCTTTGTACAGTGAACTGTTGAAAATCATGCAAACTACATTCTGTCTATATTCAGTCTCTCATATCAAAAATGTCAAAGCCATACTGATTTGGTTGTCTCTGTTTTGGTTGGCAATGGCATTACTGAATACCTGACCATCACCACCTGATTCAAAAGATGATTCTTTGACCTATTAAACAATAGTGCCTTCTTTCATAGTATAAAATCATGCACAGTACGCCTCTG
>JAFVLL020012048.1:0-22056 GCA_021397915.2 Tor tambroides | reverse complement strand
ATATATATATATATTTTTTTTTTTACATGTCATTTTTAAAAATATATATTGGATTAAGTAAGGAAAATGTTTTTTTATGGGTGTAGGAAACTAATAACCCTGCTCGCTGTTGTCTCTCTCAGTGCCGAGGGAAGCCACGTCTCCGGACAGAGTAACGGCCGGGATCCCCAGGCTCTGGCCAAAGCTGTGCAGATTCACCACGACACCCTGAGGACCATGTACTTTGCCTAAGCCAGCTCACATCCATCCCACGTTCGACTAGTCACGCACACGAACCCGACAACCGCATACACACGCCGTCACACCTCCCAAAAACCTGTGCGTCCCTGTGGGTCGATCCCTGTGGCGATGGAAGCGCGGCCCGCCCCGACACTGTGCAGCAGGATGAGGAAGGCCTGCTTTAATTCCACCCGTGGACCTCGGCACTATTATGCAATATTAAACCAGCCAACTGAGGCCATTCTGTCATATCCCCTCCAAAACCCAAACCAAAAGGGAAGCCCGTCTATGTCCCCGCTCCTCTTCCTGTCTGTAGACGTAAGGTTTATTTACTTTCCCTGCCTGTCACGCCTTGTACCTCAATGTTTTCTAACAGCACTTTTGCCACTCATTGTCCTCCCCCCCTCAAAATGAGATTGGATTGGAAGCAGATGGAAAGACTGAGTCCGGAAGAAAGGAAGTTTCGGGGAACGCCTGCGGATAGAGGCGCTCACACTAGCAATGTACTTTCCTCCCGTTCTCAATTATTTTTGTAGCCAATGGTGACTTAACTACGTGTTAAAGTGTCAGTCGTGAAGAACCAATTGTGCGTTAGTGTTTTAAAACAGAAAAACAAGCTTTTATTGTTAGAGAAGTGCCATTGCCGAGCGTAAAGTCCTTTATGACGTACCCCGCCGGGGGGCAGAAGGCTGACCTTTGGATTTTTTTTTTAAGCAAATTTACGCTCTAGCTTTCATGTACTACAACGCAAAGTGATCATGTTTTGATGCTTTTTCTTGTTTTTAACACCCGAATTCCCTCCAATATTTATTTGTCTCGATCAAACGCAGCTCCTAGCAGATTTGTCTCGTTCGCTTCCCTCCTGCACTTTGTCTAGATTTAAAACGCATAGTCTGTGTTATGTGACAGATCATACATAGTTTAGTGCAATAATCCATTAGCAGGATGAGAATACCTCCTGTGCAAAGACTCTGTGTGCGACTGGGGTGGAAAAAAGGCATCCGAAAGCGCGCGATGGACATTGCGGTTGGTTTTTTTTAAGATGGAGGTGTGCATGTTTGGCACTTTTATAGTTTATGTTTGGTGAAAGTACAGCAGCGTTTCCTGACGATTGACTGTCGTGTGTTAACAAGTGCCTGCTAGAAATGCATGATGTTGGGAGGTCAGAAGCGGAACAAGCGCACCTCATTTAGTCCAACCAAGGGCACAGTTGCGACCACGTTCGACTGTACGGCCTTAAAAAAAAAAAAAAAAATCTCACGGTTTCAACGTCTCGATTTTCACTGCCCTGCCTGTTTCAAAGGATTTCGCTGCTGTTGTACTTGTTCGAGTCTGACTGGCGGGTTCATGCTTCAGTTCGCCCAAGCACGAGGGACCGACTGGGCCCCGTGTTCAAGGAGAGGCTCTGCCAGCACCTGATTCGTGCTCATTCACTGGAGGGCCACTAGGGGTCAGTATAGCATTTTACTTGAAGGGTGCAGTGAGCGTCGGGTGCCTTACCGTCTCTCCGTGTGCCATCTGAAGCATGTCCCGCTGTTTAAAGGTGATAATCTGCACTAAATAATGCGTAATGCATGGTGCTATTAGGTGCGGCCCGTGGCGGCATCAGCAATTGGCAGAGACTTAATGTGTAAGATGGAACATGGGATGCATAAATGGTGCTGGTTGCATGTTTTTCTCTCACTCTGAGGAGAAATCTCTCATCAGGACAGAGATTTGGTTGTTTTGTATGTTTGTTTGTTTGTTAGATTTGCATTTGATTTTATAGCGTAGAAAGGTACAGCACTGTGGCCAGTCAGAAAACGATTACGGTCAATTGCACGAAGCACTAGAAAGTGGAAGATTTTAATGCATAAATTTTTTTTTTTTTAATAACAATTTCAGTCCCTTTAAAATCCAGAATGCAGTTTATGCACTCAAATTAATTCTAAAGTATAAATAATCGAATGAAACGAATGCAGTAGGCTGTCGTGATGGGTTTTCTGTGTTTTTGTTTTTTATAAAGTGTGCATTAGAGGTCGAACCTGTTGAAGAAGGTACACCGTGTTTTATGCCCATCAGAAGTGGTTTAAGTGAGCATCGATACAGCAGCTACTGAAATTGCGACCTTTTTTTTTATTTGACCTTCCGGAATGAAACGGCTTATCGGTGCTTCAGAGCCTTGGAAGTAAAACCGTCTGTGTGTGGATGCCAAACAGCTGTCAGTTTCAGAAGCAATCTCGATGAGGTGTCATGCAATTTTATTTTTGTGTAGTTTTAACTTCAAATATATATATTTTACTGACCCTTGCCTCTTATTTTGGCAAGAAATGCCTCTTTAAAGGAATAGTTTGGTTAGAAATGATCATGAATTGTCATTTTTAATCACATTTTACTCACTTCAGAGTTGCATGATTTTTTTTTTTTTTTTTTTTGCTGCACATGAGAAAAACTATGTGAGCTGCTGTTTTCCGTGCAACAAAATGAACGGATATCTGTGGATATTAAAGTTAAGTTATGTCTTGAAAGCTTGGGATGTAGATTCATTTTGGAGCTTGCTAGTAAAAAATCAGTCCATTTTTGTTGCACAAGTCAACAGCTTTTTGCAAAAAAACAACATGAGGATGAGAAAACCATTACGCAATTTTCATTTTTGGCCCAACGATTCCTTTAAAGCTGCAACTGGTTTTGCCTCAGTACGTTTTAACCGAAGATTGCAAAGAGTGTTTGTCTTGTATTCGCAAGTAACTGTGGTAGCAGATGTTGTGGGTTCGTAGCACACTTATTGAGTTCATTTCCTGACGTGGCTTCCATTATTCAGAAAGCTAGAAGCAAAAGAGTCGATGTATTTTCTCTTCTCCTCTCCTCTCCTCTCCTCTCGTCTTTTATTTTCGAGCTTTTGGGAGGGTCTTCTTTTAGGGTCTAAAACGTAACACGAGTTCAAAGTTCATAGAAAGTGCCTTTCCTCATGATGGTGCTGAATAATCTGAGACTAAAGTGAGAAATCAAAGAGCATATTAGTCTTACTCTTTACCTTGAAGAAGGTGTTGCACACATGCAAACACACACACACGTTTTTATCTCGATCGGGAGGCTCGTAACGGTGCCTCTTTGTATATTCAGATATTCTAATGACGACGATATATGCCAAGTATACGAGCAAACGGTTGAGATACTGTATTAGGAGTCCGGACCAATGCAATGGAAGCGTTCATATAGGTGAATGTGCTATCTTTAGATAGGGGGCAGAGCAGACACTCATATGACACGGCCTGACCCTGGACAGGAAAGCCTAGCACAGCACTTTAAAGACTGCCACCCAAACAAGGAAACAAAGTCACAGTGCTTTGCTCTCCTTTTTCTTTCCTCCCCCCCCATAAGCCCCTTTTTTCACGTACTCCAGCAAAAGACAGTCTCTAGTGCTTGAAATCTTTGCTGAGGGAAGGTTAATCGCGTTTCGAAGGTTTACACGGGGCCCCGGTGACGTCTTTTTTTCGGACTTCACTATGGCTGCTTAAAAATGTTATTGTTTGTGTTGCATTGGCTGATCGATCCCTCTCAATGTGCAATGGCCCGTAGAAACCTAGACACGTACAGCATGTGTTTTGACCCCCCGTGGCCTGTAGTTTGTCACATGGGTGCCCGTTGGTCCAGGAGGATATACCTCGACGAGAGATCTCAAAACACTGCACCTCACTTACCTTGGTATGCTGCATATGTTATTAGTGAAAGAAACTGCAAATGGGTGAATCTCACCAAAGAACGTGTTCGCATTTCACACCAACATCACTAGACGCGTTATATTTTGCATTATGAAAATTTAGCAAAAAATTAAGAAAATTACATTACAATTTTTTTCTTTTGCATTGTGACAATGAAATGCATTCCCCCCCAAAATATTATGTATTAATATTAGTTGCATTGCTTTTCATTTATGCTCAATTGATCATTTTTCCCAATCGCCATTGGGAATTACAAAATAGCTCAAAACTTGGAAAATACTGGTTGTTAAAATAGGCTTAATTTTTCTCGTGCAAAATATAATTTCTAGTTGTACTACACTCCAACAAAACGGCAGAAATTAGCTATTATATTTTGCATGAAGAAAGTGAAGCCTTTTTTGTAACTATTTTTATGACAATTTAACACATTCTCCCTCTCCAAATTCTTATTATAATGTGAAAAAATGACTCTAATATTAAAATGGATATATATTTCTACATCATGATTGTACTGTATTTGTTGCATTGCTTTTCCTTCATGCTTATTAGTCAATATCATTCTAT
The DNA here is from genome assembly GCA_021397915.2 of Tor tambroides. Classification (NCBI taxonomy): domain Eukaryota; kingdom Metazoa; phylum Chordata; class Actinopteri; order Cypriniformes; family Cyprinidae; genus Tor; species Tor tambroides. The sequence continues at coordinate 17,572 of JAFVLL020012048.1, read as the reverse complement.
CACCATTGAGAATGATGGGAATTACAAAAAAAGCTGTGCTTAATTGTCATGAAAGTAATGGAATAATTGTATTGGTTGTTAAAATGGGCTTCATTTTTGTCATGCAAAATGTAATTTCGAGTGTACTACACACCAACAACACAAGACAGAAATAAGAAATTATATTTTTCATAAAAAAATGAAGCTAATTTTTGGACCATTATATTTAGGAATTGTGACTGTATTTTAAAGACAATTAAATGCATTCCCCCTCTCTAAATTCTCATTATTGTAATGCAAAAAAAAAAAAAAAGATTATAACATTTAAAAATACAGAAATGCTCAATTTTAGGGAAAATGTGCTTAATTGTCTTGTAAATAATGCCAAAAAGATATTGGTTGTTAAAACAGGCTTCATTTTCCTCATGCAAAATATCATTTCTTATTTGTTCTTTTGATTTTGGAGGTGGATATGTTTTCTTGAGATTCGCCCAGATATTACTTTGATTACAGTATAATGCTTGACTAATGCCTGACAACAATATCCTTAACAATTTTAGATTAAGAAGTCTAATTGTAAGAGAGAAAAAAAAGTTGTTTTTAAATCATAACATGTATCTTTTTCTTCTTTTATTGAGCCAACTTTTATTTTGTTGTCCTATTTAAATGTGTTTTGTTTTGTTTAGTTTTTTTCTTTTAATATATTGGAAATATATATGGGAAATATTTAATGGTGTATTTATTGAGGGAGTGCTTACGCGGCTGGAGTCTCCGCAGAGTTACGGGGGGCGAGTTTGGGGGTCGGGGGTCGAACGGACGCCCTCGACATCCTCTCTCTCTCACACACACACACACACACACACACACACAAGCACAACCACAGAGTGGGCTGAAGTGTTCAATGACATCACTTCCTCCTTGACCTTTGACTAGTTGTCTGTCGAGATGGTCCACCTCTCCAGCGAAGAGGCTCGTCTCATCTCATCTCGTTACGGGACGGAGAACCACACTGACTTTGTTATTCCAAAAAGAAGAGATAAAAAGCTGATCGTTTTCATCCAGAGCTGCTAAACTCTTAGCCATACACGTTTTTCCCTGGCCCTGGAAGGATGTGTCCGGTGCTTTACAAATGGAGTCGAGAAGCAGATCATGGTATTTGTCCTTCCTCATTTGCTTGAGTTCAATTGTCTTCGTGCCAGAGAGGGTCCCATTCCACTCAGATATAATATATATATATATATATAAATATATGAGCCTCAGCCTTAACTGTACTCTTGTTTTTTTTTTTTTCCCAAATTCGACTTGAGACGTCTGTCAAAAGGCCTTCGTCGTGCGTAGAGAAGCATACTAACTAACTCCCTGTGCGGCATCTCGGTTCTCTTTTAAACCACTAACTGTCGCGAGACGCTTGGGAGATTCGGAGACGAGGCCGCTGTCTGTATTTCAAACGGTCACGTTGTCGTTTTCCTGGAGGACAGAGGCATCGAGCGCCGGACGAAGTTGCACCCAAATCGCCGACCGATTTGAGTCGATTCCTAAAAATGTTTACAAAACGGTTTACTGCAACGCAAAGCTCCAGCATTCCAAAAACGGACTGTGAACCATCCGATGCAAACGTACGGCGAGTCTGTCCATCCTCCGTTTCTGTCGCTCGCGTCTGGCGTCTCTTGGTACCAGAGGATGGCGGCGGCGGCTTCCATCGCGCGCTCGTCCATGCTTAACGAAGTTGAGCCGTTGCGATCTCCGTGGCTCTGTCCTCCCATCTCTCTCTCTCCGTGTTCGCAAAGAGTCTCTCTAATGTACCAAGGGATGTTTCTTTTCCTTTGAAATGTCTTTCTTTGTTTAATAATACTCTCTTTGTAGATCAATGGCCTTTTAGTGTTGCTTTGCTTCAGTTTGGAGTGTATCTTTCACTAATACTTGCAATAAAAAGCTTTGCTTTTGAAACACAGACCTGGCGTTTATTGGCTCTGTCCGTTTCATCCGTCGCACTGCCGATTGAATCACGCCATTGATTTTGTGTCATGGTTTGGATGTAATGTGTTTGGATGTACGACCTCTTCTACATCTACAGAATGGGCCAAATGAATCACTTAACAAGCATTTCTTGATGTTCACTATTAATATTAGACTTAAATGACAGTTTTGCATTTGTTTCTTAATGTTATTGAGTGTAAAATGTCTTCACTCTTGGCTGTCTGGTTAAAGAATGGCCGTGTTCAGAACAGAGGACTAGCGCACTGCATACTGCACAGTACACTACTTTTTGTCTTTTTTTTTTTTTTTAGCACAAACTGCAACAAAAGTAAAAAAAAAAAAAAAAAATCTTTATCTCACTTTCTGCATGTCTAATTCAGTGAGTGTCACCCAGTTATTTAACTTATTTTACCTTTTTTTTTTTTTTTTTTTCTTTTTTTTCTGAATTTTTAATTTCAATTTGTTTCTTTCGTAAAATTTTAGTAATTTTGTTTTCATCATTTTTTTAAAATTACATATAATTTCTATTCAGCTTTGTTTTTATTTTAATTGGAGTAATTTTAGCACTTTAAAGTGTTTTGAGTTTGTTGTCTATGCAGCGTTTCTGAGTTTGGTTTCTAATTAGAAAAAAAATCAAAATTCTTCTTGTAATATTTACATTTTCATTTTATTGCAGCTCTATTTGTAGTATAGAAATGTTCATATTTTTAGTTTTAGTAATTTTAGCACTTCATCTTATTGTATTGGAGTTAGTTGCCAAGCCGCTATTTCTAATCTTTGTTTGTTTTCAAATTTTAATCTAATAATTATAATTTATTAAAGACTGATGAGCTGAAATGATGCATACAGTAAATCACACAAGATACTGAGAAATAGTCTGAACTTCAGCAGCAGATATTAAAATGCTGTTGCAGTTATAGATAATATGAGAGATAAAGAAATGGCTTATTCATTCAGTTGTAGCAATTTTATCACTTTAACATATTGTATATGATTTAGATGCCAAAGCAACATTTCTAACAATTTACTCAAAGCCTTTCTATATAATGCATTATGCAAGTATTTTAAATGCATTAATTTTGTCTTGTAATGCACCTTATAATGTAAGGTATGCAATGTATAATATGATCTCATGAATAACTCATTTATAAAGTACAATGCATTAAAACATGACAAACAACCAGTTTCGGATGCAGCAAGGAATATGCAAATATTATAATGCATTTGGTTACAATTAATAATGAAAACACATGATGCATGTATAGTGCATTGCATAAAAGCATTGTAAGTGTTACTCGATTTGCATTTGTTGTCCAATATTTTATTTGATTTCAGCTTAAGTTAACAAGACCACGCAAATCAAACTATTATGAAATATGAGATGTATAAATCACTCAGGAGTAGTCTGAACTTTAGCAGCAGATATTAAAGTCCTGTCGCAGCGATGGATAAAGTGACCCAGAGACTTATTCATATTTCGCCAGTGTCCCTTTAAGGCCTGTAATGTGTGCTGTGATGAATCGCGATACTCTCTCGTTTTATCTCATCTCACCTGACCTCAGCGCCTCATGAGAGCCACATCAGGCTGAACTTGGCTGATTTCTGTATCCGATTCTATACCGCTAATTGGCTGAATGCAGACTTTGGAAGCTCTTTCGTCTCTCTGGAAGAATATCAAAGCTAGATTAACGCTCCTCCGGGACTCTGACATTTTACGCTCTTCATGTTGGCAATAAGCTATTGTGCGCTGAGAAAAGAGCCGTGAATGTACTACAACTTTCCATCTGAAGAACATTAACTGTACAGCAGTGACACGGCAGATACAGGACAAGAACAAGAGATGAGATGAAAGCCGATTATTGAGAGCAGGGACGAGGGAATGTTAGAGAACACTGATCTAAAATCGTGATTCTTTACACGTCTTGCCGATTTGTGAACATGCCGAATTTTGACTTTGTAATTATGGAATACAAAAGAGCTCATTATGCTAATGTCATGCTGATGGAGTTTAGACTGATTACTGTCCAGAAGAACTCACACACTTGTCATCTGTAATGAAATATCAAGGTTAAAAGACTTGTGGCATGAAGTCTAGTCCGCATTACAGGCAACTTAGACAGGAACAGACCGTCTAATTGACACAAAGTGAACAGTCATTATATTATATGTGCTCTTTAGGGGCCGATTTATATTGACCTTTTGAATTAGCCATTTCCAGTTTTCATTAATTAAAAAATTTTTTTTATGCTTTTCCAATTTTTCAAAAACACATTTTAATCTAATAGTTATTTTTATTTCAGATTCATGATATCTGAGATGAAATTATATATAAATGCATTAATTTATTTTTATTTCAGTTTTTTAGTAATTTTATCACTTCAACTTATTGTACTTGAGTTAATGCCAAAGCAACATTTCTAACACTTCACTCAAAGCCTTTTCTATATAATGCATTATAAAAGTAATAAAGAAATAAAAGTAAGAAATTTCAGTTAAATATATCATATAGGAGACAAACACAGTGATATTTGAGAAGTGAAATAAAGTTTATATGATTTATGGAAAGTGTGCAAGAATTATTTAAACAAAATTAGGCATGTGCATAAATTTAGGCACCACAAAAGAAAAATTAACTCAATATTTTGTGCGTCCTCCTTTTGCAGAAATAACAGCCTCTAAACGCTTTCTATAGCTTCCAATTAGAGTCTGGATTCTGGCAGAAGGTATTTTGGACCATTCTTCTTTACAAAACGTCTCCAGTTCAGTCAGGTTTGATGGTTTCCAAGCATGGACAGCCCGCTTTAAATCACACCACAAATTTTCAATAATATTCAGGTCTGGGGACTGAGATGGCCATTCCAGAACGTTGTACTTGTTCCTCTGCATGAATGCCTTAGTAGATTTTGAGCAGTGTTTAGGGTCGTTGTCTTGTTGAAAGATCCAGCCCGAGCGCAGCTTCAACTTTGTCACTGATTCCTGGACATTGTTCTCCAGAATCTGCTGATATTGAGTGGAATCCATGCGACCCTCAACTTTAACAAGATTCCCAGTCCCTGCACTGGCCACACAGCCCCACAGCATGATGGAACCACCACCAAATTTTACTGTAGGTAGCCAGTGTTTTTCTTGGAATGCTGTGTTGTTTTTCCGCCATGCATAACGCCCCTTGTTTTGCCCAAATAACTCTATTTTAGTTTCATCAGTCCACAGCACCTTATTCCAAAATGAAGCTGGCTTGTCCAAATGTGCTTTAGCATACCTCAAGCGACACCGTTTGTGGCGTGTGCAGAGAAAAGGCTTTTTCCGCATTACTCGTCCATACAGCATCTCCTTGTGTAAAGTGCGCTGAATAGTTGAACGATGCAAATCTCTGAGACAGCTTTCTGTATCCTTCCCCTAAACCATGATGTTCAACAATCATTGTTTTCAGGTCATCTGAGAGTTGTTTTGAGGCTCCCATGTTGCCACTCTTTAGAGAAGATGCAAAGAGGAGAAACACTTACAATTGGCCTCCTTTAAATACTTTCTCATGATTGGATTCACTTGTGTATGGAGGTCAAGGGTCACTGAGGTTACCAAACCAACTTTGAGTTCTAATAATTAGTGCTAGAGGTATTGAAATCAATAAAATGACAAGGGTGCCTAAATTTATGCACATGCCTAATTTTGTTTAAATAATTCTTGCACACTTTCCATAAATCATATAAACTTTATTTCACTTCTCAAATATCACTGTGTTTGTCTCCTATATGATATATTTAACTGAAATTTCTTATCCAGACAACCAATGATTTATAAAGGAAAATCCTGAAAATTTACAGGGGTGCCCAAACTTTGGCATACCACTGTATATGAGACATTTAGGGGCAGATTAATCTAAAATGTGGGACAAAATGGGAACAGAAAATTAAGAAATTATTACGTGTAGACTCCTTGATCATGAGTTTTCCTATTTTTACACGGCTTCTTCCCAAATAAATTAAAGACCTATCAATTTGAGCAGATTATAAAAGAAAAAGAGTCAAATGGTCATAGTCAAATGTCAATTTATTGATATGGGACAATGGACAATTAGTAGTTTAGTGGCTGTCATATTAATGTCAGAATGTCACAACTGACCAATCAGAATCAAGTATTTCAGAAAGCACTGTATTAACTAAACCTCCTGATGATGCTACTCTAACTCGGTTAAATAAATATGCATAAATATCTTTCCAGGAAGTCTAATATCATACCAACAGTCTATAATACATTGATCAATAAAGTATAAAAAGGTGTGGTGAAAGCTTCAAGCGACTGGCCGTCCATCAGCTCTGGTCAGTGTCACAGTAACGAGATCAGCTCACAGAGGCTCTTCATACGGCTCTCTCAGCCTCTCCCTTCTGTTATACCCACGCCTGTGTTTCCTGCAGTGGACAAAACAGACTAGAATAAATCAAGAAACCAATGTATTTTCTTGTGTGATCAAGTGCAAAAAAAAATCAAGTTGTGTTAAATGTGTAGTTTGATTAATTCATTGCCTGGGAAACGTAAATGGCCGTTTTACCTGAAGGAAGATTTTTTCCAATTAACAACTTTAATAAATGTAACTATTTATTGCACGTTAGCTTATTGGATATTGCATGTATCATATTGCTGTTGCGTCCATGTGAAGTGACTGGAGGTCATGCATTAGTGATTTCACTACAGTCGTGTTGCGTGATCTCAGAAGATGGGTTAATCACGGTACATTGACGGTGAACCAGTTCAGACGTCAGTAGCTGGAACGAGACGAGATGGGTGTGACAGGAATCCTTCAGGTTCAAAACCATGTACATTCCATTCATTGCATAACGTTGATTAGCAAGGGCGTAAAAAAAGATGGTTACTATAGTTAAAACATGGGAATCACAAACTGAAACAACAAGAAACCTGGTTACACATTTACTGTAATAACACCATGGTTTTTTCTGAAGGGATCAGTAGGCTATATTTGTATTTGTGTAGGCCTATTCTTTCTTTTTTCTTTTTGTTTTATAGCTGTACTGCCTTAATAGTTTGATGTTTTGCACTGATTAATAAAAAATAAATATATACACGCTCCGAAATTCCGATCTGAATCAAACGATTCACAAACCCGCTCTGAAGTTCTGATCAAATGATTCACGAATCGCGCTCCGTAGTACTGATCTGAATAATGATTCACGAACCATCATTTCAGATTGGGATTTCAGAGCGCGGATTGCGAATCATTCAATTCACAAAATTATTAGTGAACCTGCTTCAAAGTCCTAATCTGATTTGTGATACATGATCCGATTGGAGCGCTTCGAAACAGTGAATTGTTTGAGACGCAGTGGTGTATCTGATTCAGAGTTTCGAAAAGCTCCATTTTTCTCATCACTATGGGATTTTTAAATCATTACGAGCTCTTTTGTTCTTTTTTATATATAGTGAATCGCTTGAAATGAATGATCCAAATCACGAGTGTGAATCAATCAGAGTGGTTCCAGCGTAAATGACTCACTCAGTTGAATCGTTTGTCTATTTCTTTCATGTTTACACGACACTGTCAGTACTAATACTGGCTTAGCTTGCTAGTTATTTTTTTTATTGTTTACATTAACTGAAATAAATGAAAAAAGTATGATGTTTAGATAACATCCAACACAAATCTACGAAGATATTCAGGTGAGGTAACCAGAGATGAAAACATCAGAATCATTGTGCATTATGATTGAGTTTGTGACTTAATTCACTATATTGTAAATAGTTTGAGCTGCAGTTCAGTTGGTGACCGCTCAATAGGAAATCACTGAGAGCTTCCAGTCATCTCACATTGTACCTCTGAAGTGAATGTTCAATTTATCAGAATATATTGTAATAAATATGTGAGAAATTATTGTAGTATCTGATTGTATTAGTCTATATAGATTGATAGTCAAAGAGCAAATGGGAGAAGCAGATGAACAAAACAGCAAAACAAAGTTGAAGAGGGTAAACTTTATCACTCAGCTGAACTGTGCTCGTATGTTTTAAACATTTTGATTTGTTGCCCAGGTTATTTTTGCAGTTGCAATAAAGAATTTACAGTGGAAACAGAACATCAATTTAAATAAAATATTAAAAGTTATCCTTGTTTTAGGTAGATACCAAGACTCACCAACACTTCTCATTTTCATTTAGCACAATGATGCACTAAAATAACTAAAGTAATTGTTAGCCAAAACTAAAAAACCATTACTTGAAATAAAATATGAAAAAAAATCATATTTTAGGTCGTAGCAACATTTCTCATTTTCATTTAGCTTAACTTGATTTACTAAAATAACAAACTAAAACTGAAATTTACAGTAAGGTTCCATTTGTTAACTATATTTAATGCATTAATATTAACAATGAGTAATACATTTGTTACAGTATTTATTACTCTTTATTAATGTTAGTTACCTGTTTACTGTTAGTCCCATGTTAGCTCAAGTTCGTTAACTAACATTAATAGAATCAACATTAACTAAGATTAATAAATGCTTTAGAAGTATTTTTCCTTGTTAGTTTAACAAATGTAGTTAACTAATGTCAACAAATGCAACCTTATTGTAAAGTGTTACCAAATTAATAAAAACTATATAGACTATATACTATTAAAAAAGTATATAAAATTATCCTCTTAAGACCCAAGAAAAAAGTTTTAGGAAAATCTTTTTGTTTTTTCTCATGTCTTTACATTGTTTAGAGCATTTAAATAATGTAAAAAATAATAATAATAATATTTCATAAGTTATGCTATGTCCTCGGTTGAGGACATCGGGACTCAATTTCTTTAAACAAATAAAAAGACATGAATGAACATGCATAGGCAAAAACAATTGATTTTTTAAAATCACCAATACATTTTTAGTTGAAGATTTTTTTGTATAACTTTGAACTTTGTATAAAGATGATTCTCAACTATGTTATAACAGAATGATTCGCTATACTTTTTTTCTTTCTGCAAAATGTGTGTAAAATGGCCATAAACGGGTTTTCTCATTATATACAATGTATCTATAAACTAAATCTAATTTGCATATTAATGTGTTTTTGTGGCAACATGTAATGAAAAAAGTGTAATAATGGGACTAATAATTGACAAGATTTTCATAATAATATAATATTTATATATATATATATATATATATTAATAGAATATTGAAATATAATTTATTCCCCTATTCATTTGTTATGTCTTCCAAAATGTGTAATAAACATGCTTTTAGTCCCAGTGTCCTCATATGAGGACATGTATGAAATCAAAGCCCTGTTTCGTAACAGAAAGTCATATTTTGATTTGAAACCCTATAACATTTTCCTGAGATGTTGATTAATGAATTTGACAGATTTAAATGGTAATTACAAAATTATATTTCCATAAGAGTGTCACTAAATTAATTTCAGACATTTTTGAAGCCCAAGGAGAGGGAGTGGTGATGGTGAAACATCCAATCATTTGGTATCTCTGAAAAGCCCTGAATGTGCTCTGTACAGGACATCCAGACTTAACACTGTGGCATGTACAGTCTCAGAGAAATTCACTAAAATAGAATGTCCTCAGGACACAGGGTCTTAAGAGGCTATATAAAAAAGGGAAAAAATAAATAAAAATGACAAAACAAATCCAAAAATTTAAAATAAAAATATAGGGACTTGTGTTTAAACGCACCTCCACAGTATAAAGGCCAGAGATGCAGCTACGAGCATCAGTATCAGCAGCAGAAACACAACGACAGCAGTCGTGCTCCTGTTTGTGCCTTCACACACCTCTGAAACACACACACACACACACAGTCATCATACTATCTCATTCATGCTCTAAGCCTCATGAAAAGTAATGTTCCTGTCCTTCATGACGCAGTGACTGCGTGAGAGCTGTACCTGCGGTGTATGTGGCTGAACTGTGTCCCAGTTTATTGCTCACCACGCAGGTGAAGTGTCCGCAGAAGGCGCCGGAGACATACAGAGACATCCCATCTGCCGAAACACGGCCCACTTTTTCCGTCACGACCACTTTCTCATGCAGCCAAGTGAAGGTGGGTTCAGTCCCCCACGCCTCCATACAGCGAAGAACCGAGTGAGACACATTCACCATCACCGACACGTGATGCACCGCCACTGACACACACACACACACACACACACACACACACACACACACACAGACAGAGCTCAATTACTGGAGAAATGCACAAGGACACAATGAAGACAGAAATGGGTCACTGCTATTATGGAGTGCATTTTTCTCACCATACTGAATGTTACTGTAATAAAACAAATCTCTGTATATTATATATCTATATCTCTATATTATAGATAGATAGATAGATACAGATTATAAATATTAAGCATGCCAATGTCTTAACCCTAATGACTGTGGATGAGTGACTTCTTTTCTATATATTATATATTTATGATTTTTTAAATACCAGGAGGTTGTGTTTCATTATGATAATCTTTCATTGTGTTTTATTTGAAATATCGATATTAAAACTGACTTAAAATGTGGGGGTCTGTTTGAATGCATTTTAAGTTTAAAAATAAGTGTATAAAAGTTAAATAAACTGTCTGTGTAACAACAAAAGTGAATTTTAAATAATTTCAGTACTTTGGTACACTTAAGTGTTTCACCAATCAAACTGTTTCACAACATGACATCATCCTCGAGGAAGTGACATCATTTTGGAGGGAAATCAACAGCATAAACCAAGTAATAGTACGTATTATCAGAGATATCAATTATACGATGAATTCTGTTGTTATGTTATTTGGTTTGTGTCTCTGTAAGACATTTATCATGTTTGATTAAATCACAAATCAGTTCAAAAGATGGTTCAAAATAATGAACTTATTGATGACATCCTCATGTAAGCTAACTGAAAATGCTTGTGATGCTGTTTAAGTATTGCTATAAAAGTGTACTTTTTAGAAATATTATGATTTTTAAACTTTAATCTTAATTTTTTTAATGTTTTGAATGAAATGATCTTTTCAGCTGATGTGTGTTTCTTCATGAGAATTATTTGTCACATTGTGTTTGCAATATTTCATATTAAAATGAAGTTTGTATGAAAAGTGGAGGTTTTCAGGTGAGCATTAGGGTTAAAAATGGTATAAAAAAAAACAAAATAGCACACCTGAGTGTTTAAATGGAGTAGATGTAAATAAGTTTGTTTCTTCATCAGATTTGGCAAAATGTAGCATTGCATCAGTGTCTCAGCAATGGATGCTCTACAGTGAATGGGTGCCGTCAGAATGAGAGTCCAAACAGCTGATAAAACATCACAATAATCCACAGGTAATCCACACCACTCCAGTCCATCAGTTAACATCTTGAGAAGACAAAAGCTGAAACAAATCCATCATTAAGATGTTTTTAACTTCAATCTGAGGCTTCTGGTCAAGATATGAGTCTATAATCCATAATAATGCTTCCTCCAGTGAAACAGTCCATCTCCTGTTGTCTCTCACATCAAAATCCACAACATATTTGTTTAGAGCTGTTTTGAACAGTTTTGGCTCATAAATGGTGCTTGATCTGTGCAGATTTCTCTCCTGATTCAGACAACATTAAATTTTCCCTGGAGGAAGCGTTATTATGGATTATGGACTCATATTTTAGCTGGAAGCGATGGTTTTCTTAATGGATTTGTGCAACTTTTTGCTTCATAAATTATTGATGGACTGGAGTGGTGTGGATTGCTTGTGGATTATTGTGATGATTTTATCAGCTGTTTGGACTCTCATTCTGACGGCACCCATTCACTGCAGAGGATCCATTGCTGAGACACTGATGCAATGCTACATTTCGCCAAATCTGATGAAGAAACAAACTCATCTTGGAAGACCTGAGGGTGGGTCAGTGTTGAGGAATTTTTTTTTTTTGGGTGAACCATTCCTTTAAGTGCAGAAATCTTTGGAGAAGAACAATAGCAGAAAGTTTGAGGAATATCAGTGCAGCGCATGTGAAATGAATTCAAGGCTTTAGCTGATCTTACGATACTCTTGAACGGTTCGCTGTGCAGACTGTCTCTGTCCCGACTGGTCTGTAACTGTGACCGTGTAGACGCCGGCGTCTGCTGCTTGATAATCTCTGATCTTCAGTGTGGCTCCCTGTTGTTCCAGTGATACTCTCCCATCTGAGACTTTACGAGGAAACTCAGCCAACGTTGAACTTGTCCCAGAAGTCTTTGCAACGTGGTCCCATGTCACTTTAACAACATGTTCACTATCCAGCAGCTCGATTTGTGCCTGTAGGATCAGATCCTGGCCTTTGATTACACACAGCGACTGCTGGCTTGTGAAGCGGACGGACAAACACTGGCCGCTCCAGAGCCCTGCCGTTACACAATACATCATAAAACACACAGTCATATCTCTCATTCTGACTGCATGAGCTTGATGCAAAAGCATTTAGCTGTTAAATCACAAACACATGGCTTTGAGTTCCTTTTATAAACCTGTTAACGGCAATATAAAACACCAACATTCAATAAAAGTTTTTTTAATATAATAATTATTGAAATACTATAGTTCATTTATCTAACTACGGACTGTTCATGATGGTAAAGAAATGTATATGTTAAAAAAGGAAATCTTTATTTATTTAATTACTTACATAATTATTTAAAACAACAACAAAAACAAACAAACAAACAAACAAGAGACATGTCTTATTATTTTATATAATAATTATGTAAATAATATAGCTCAATCTAATTGTAGACTGTTTATGGCTGCCGAGAAATATAAATAAATAAAATAAAAAGTATTATTATAAAATTATATATAAAGCTGTACTGTGTATTTATTATGATTATGTTTATTTTATTTTATTTTTTTCTGGATTTCTTAATGAATAGAAAGTTCAAAGGACCAAATATTGTTTAAAATATAAAATACTTCAATTTTTAAATAAAAAACTTCAATTTTCAATACATTATAAATTTTTAATATAGTAATTATATTAATACAATATAATAACTATATTATATTAAATAATAAAGTTAATTAATCTAATGTAACAGGCTCTATAGACTGTTTATGGTATCCAATAAACGTAAATGTTAAAAAAGAAATGCAGTTATTTATAAATTTATCAATAATTACTATTTAATATAATTAATAGTAATAATAATTTATATTTTTGTGGAAACCGTGATTAAATTAATTTATTTGAAATAGAAATAAAAAAGCACCAATGTTTAATAAAAGTTATATTTTTAATTAAACAATATAGTTAATTAAACTGCTTGCCAAGAAATGTAAATGTTAAAAAAAGAATAATTATTCAACAACTAATCTAAATAGCAGAGGCATTAGCCCAATGTAAATTTGTCATTTGCTGTGTTTAAGTTTATTTACAGGGGCAATGCACATTAATAACATAACTGTAAATGTGCCAGAATTAGCCCAAAAGGGGCTATTTTTCATCTGTATAGACCCTTGACAGAATATTAAAATGTCACCCTAAAAACAAAGACAGAGCATCACACATATACACATCATATGTGCAAGATTTATCTCTATCATGAAGCTGTGCTGCTTAATATTTTTGTGGAAGCAGTGATACATACATTCTTTGATGAATAGAATGTTCAAAAGAACAGCATTTAACTAAGAAATAAAACTAAAAATGCACTTTGGCTGCAGAATACTGCAAGTGGCCAATCAGAATCAAGTATTCCAGAGAGCCGTGAAACACATTCCACATAAACATACAAAGACATGCAGAATAACTCACAGCAGATGTGCAGAAGCAGGACAGTCCTGACCAATCGCTGTAGTCGTGCTTCCATGTCACCTGGAAAAACAGCTGCAAGACTGATACTCCTCATGCATTACATGCGACCAAAGTCCAGACACATTCACTTTATGAGTGAGATTACTGGATGCTTTTCATAACTCACCTTTCATAACTTCCTCAAAGAGACGCTTGTATCCAGAAACTCCTGTCCCATAAAAGCACTAGAGCGAAGCGCCCACAGTAAACATGTTGTTAGTGTCTCTGCAGGACTGGTGTTTTCTGTGAACTCGTGTGCTCAGTTCACCGAGTTAAAGGTCTTTAGGCGTCACCCTGTTTGCAAACTGAGCCGTTTCCTTTTTCCCTTTCCTGTGGAGTAAAGCCACTATTCTCTGTTCAAACAAGCAGATCTTCCATACACACTCCACACTCAAGACTCGTTTATTCTCTTAACTTAAACACAAATGCAAAAAACAGCAGAAACACCAACAGCAGATTAATAAGAACAAAGGAGGTAGACAGCAAATGAATAACAATGATATTCAGTTTTTTGTAAACAAAACAGCTTATATTTATCAGATCCAGTAAGCATTTTAACAACTCACATTTTTAAAGTTTGGACAAATGAACAGAATGAGTCATTCTTTACAATGAACACAAGCACTTTTTTGGCATAAAACAAGAACTTTATCAAATCTACAGTTTGACTGAAAAATTAAAAAAAGAGCAAATTGCTGAAAAACAAGTGAAAAAGTTTACCAGACCAAGAAAACATTTCCCCTGAGATCATTTAAAGCTACAAGCTGAAAACTGTTTGAGAGTTGCATATTATTGAGAGTTACAATATGAATGGACAATCATTAAAAAAAAAAAAAAATTTTTTTTACAATGTTTAAAAAAAATAAAAGAGTGGATAACAGTAATGCAGTACCAAGATAGGTAAAATATATCTATCAAACAAAATGATAACAATAAAAATGTTTAAATAAATACAAATAAATAAATAAAATAAAATGCTCTCTGTGAGTGTATGTGCAGCTGTGATCTTAGGTTAATTTGTGGAATTAGGTTGTGTCATCATGAGTGAGAGGTCATGATTTTCTTTGCCTACTCCTTCCTTCTCCTCCTCCTTCTTCTTCTTGACAATTAACCTGAAAAAAATGTGAAAAGGAGTTTAAGAAATCAGACTAGGTCTGAACGATGAAGGTAAAATATTGCATCTAAATATATTTTTCAGCATTTCAGACAACATTTGATGCACTTCAGTCTTCATTTTTTATTTGCAAGTATTGAACTGCTTTTTTATATTTAAAAAAAAAAAAAATGCCATACAGAGCAATGTTATTTTAGTGTCACTGAGATTAAATTGTAGTTATTATTAATACTGTAGTTTTTATTAGTTCTTTTTATGTCCATAGAGCTTTTATTAATTTTTATTTTAGTTTCAGTTTTAGTTATTTTGGTACATCAAGAGAAACTAAATGAAAATGAGAAATATTTCCTTGCAACTAGCTTAAACAGAAAAGTTTATATATTTTTAAAAACTTTATTTCAGGTAATGTTGTTTCAAGTGACAAATGTTTTTTTTTTTTTTTTTTTTTTACAGAGACTTTAGTTAACATTTTTGAGTAATGACAAAAAATTTGAATCAAATTCAAATTTCAGTTAATCAAATTTGGTAACTCTAACACCATTTGTGTTACTGAAGTCTACATCAGAGACACTATTAAACAAGAAAGCAAAAAAAGACACAATGTAAAACAGAGTAGAGGTCTTACCAAGACACACAGATCGTGACTGCTATTACTGCTATTGCTCCAACTCCAACTGCAATCAGTCCCTTACAACAGGTCTGAGATTCTGATGAGAGTCGAACACAAAACATTAACACCACTTTGAAATTACAAGCAAAATTACAATGAAATTACAATTATGGGGCCCAAACATTGTTAATGCACACTACATGAAGACATGAAATACAATTGAAAAAAACTGATCTGATTTGATGCTCTAGAATTATTATTATTTTTTTTTTTTTTACAAAATTCAAAATGGTAGAACATCTTATTTGTGGATAATTTTGGCAATATCCACTTAAATGAAATTAGGTGCAAATCAGATTAGATCAAAGTGGCCCACGACTAAAAAAAAAAAAAAAAAGATTGAATCCAATAATTTGTAATAATAGAGCATAATGAAAATTTTTTAAGAAATATATTGTAGGCCGGTCATTTTTGACTGGTATAACAAGATGGGGAAAAAAAAAAAAAAAAAAAAAAAATCACAGAAAGAAAGAAAGAAAAAGAACTTTTACTTTTTCAAATAAGTAATGACATTTCACAGTTCCCGTGTATTGACTGACAGCTCTCCTGTCCCTAAGTTGAGAGAAATCAGGAGTAAGTGCGGAGGCGAGTGCGCTGTGTGAACATGATGCTTACTGTAGTTCTAGACTAAATGTCAACATGCATTTACTTATCTCACTTGCTCAAAAACAGATTCAGTGTTCCTCAAAAAGAATAAAAACAGTGAAATGCAAACTCAGAATATGATGCAAACCTGCAATAATTAAATATGTTAAATAGCACAATTATCCTTTATGTATTTACCTTTACATTTAGTCATTTAGCAGATGCTTTTATCCAAAGCTACTCACTAATGAGGACAATAAATACATTTCCGTCATGTAACATGCGATCCTGAATGGCAGCACAACTGAAAGGCTTGTTTGATCTATGTCCCTCGACTGTACAGATGTGAATTTACATTTCCTTCAGCCTGAGGCTCATGCATTTCACTTTTGGTCTGCAAGGATTTTTACATTTGCCACTTTTTTTAAATGAAAAACAAAGATGCAAGCCCAGCCCAGATGATAAAAATTAGCACAAAAGTAACGTAATGCATTGCTCTGCATAAAAAGTAATTTCCATAAAAGTAACGCAATTAGTTACTTTTTTAGGGAGTTAAGCAATAGTGTAATGCATTACTTTTAAAAGTAACTTTCCCCAACACTGGCATTAATTAATGTCAACAAACATGAATAAACTCTGTAACAAATATATTGCTCACTGTTAATTAATTTTGGTTAATGCATTGATTAATGGGACATGTTAATATTAATGTTAACTAATGGGACATTTTTGTAAAGTGTTTGCAAAAATGTTTTTTCTCTTGATGTTTTTTGCATGGTGTGGTGAACATTTTAGAGTGAAAAATGACATTTACATGGGACATTTACATCTCAAAATTTAAAAAATGCCATGCGTTCTTGGCATTGAACAATACCTTCTGGTTTTTGATAATGCGTAGTCACTGTCCCCAGGCTGCTCTTGATGATGCAGGTGTAGTTAACGCCCTTAACCTCAGAGATGTCTAGTCTACTGCCTTCTGCTAACAGGGCGGTTTGATTGGTTACTGTAACGCCATCAACCAGCCATGAAAACTGAGGGCTGTCCCACTGCGTCATGCCGTGATTATCCACAACACACTCCAGCACACGCATAAGTGACGCCTTTAGAGGTTCCACTGAAAAGAAAAGCAAAAGTCTGTAAGAAAAAAAAAAACATCCTGTTCAACTAGTTTTTTTTTTTGTTTTTTTTTGAGTTTTGCATGACATGCTGCCTTAAAATTTAAATAGCTGTGCATGTGAAGAAACTATTCAAAACAGCTGGTGCACAGGTCAGTTGTAAAACAACATTTGCATAGTTGAAATGTAACCTATTTACCTATCTTTCGCACTTCTATGGAGTCGTGCTGCTGGTATCCATTACTGTCTGTAACGGTGACCTTGTAGATCGCAAAGTCCCCTTCTGCAACATCACTGACCCGCAGAAGTGCATCTCCATTCTCCAAAGATATTCTGTT